>JAODAL010005713.1:0-140622 GCA_025379985.1 Phyllomedusa bahiana | reverse complement strand
TGCACATCCTGGGTTTTGAAGAGCGTGCCGAGCCTGAGAGCCACCGTCACCACCAGAGACATCCACCCAGCTCACCCAGTGAGCTGTCACAGAGATATAGCGGCCTTGGCCGTGCTTACTAGTCCATGTGTCGGTGGTCAGATGGACTTTTCCAGACACAGATGCAGACAACCCACGAAATTTTAGATGACAGTGGCTGGCCAGGGCAGGGACGGCTTTTCTGGCAAAGAAATGCCTGCTCGGCATCTGGTATTGGGGGCAGGCAAGGGCCATGACGTGGCGGAACCCATCTGTGTCCACCAGACGGAAAGGCAACATTTCCAAGTCTGGCAATGCCGACATTCAGGCTTTTGGCTTTGGGATGGTTTGGGTTAAAGTGTTTCTTCTGCTCCCAAACCTGGAAGACAGAAGGCTGGCTGCTAGACTGGCCGCTGTACGGCGTGCAGGTCGTCAAACTGGTGGAAGGAGAATGGGTAGGATGGGTCTCTGGTGGTGCTGGTGGTACTCGGGCGACGGTGGAGGCTGAAGCGGAGGCTGATCCCTGATCATGACTCTGAGAGACATGGGCAGCTGAGGAACGCTTGGTGGTGGCGGAGGAGGAGGCGGAGACAGAGGGTGTGACAGTGGTTGGAAGCCCGGCATCGGTGTGGCCTTTTTTGGCCAAGTGTTGCCTCCATTTCAACTCATGCATTCGCTGCATGTGACTAGACATGTTGGTGGTGGTTAAACACCTAAGATTCTTGCCTCTACTGATGCGTTTACAGCAAAGGCGGCATATGACATCGCTGGGTGAATCAGAGGCTTGCTCGAAAAAGGCCCAGGCTTGAGAGGTCCTGGACCTTTTCGACGGCGATAAGCGAGGAGCGGTGTTTCCGCTGATCGTGGCTGGCGGAATCATCTCAGCGGACTTCTGCGACCGCCCTCTCCCTTTTTGAGGCGGGACCCGTACTGACACTACCCCATCGTCTTCCTCCTCGTCCAGTGATGAAGCGCTCGCAAGCAAATTCTGCTGAAAAGACCACGTTGGATCCGCAATGTCGTCATCATCATCATCAACACAGGTGACTTGGTCGTCCTGACATTCTGCATCCAGGAGCTGCGGGCTACAAGCAAGAGGCACTGCAAGGCGTTGCCGACCGCCCGGGATTTTTGCCGATTGACCGGCTTCCTTCTCCTCCTCTGATGGCATCAGTAACTGGGCGTCAGAGCAGACAAAATCATCCTCTTTGGCCTCTTGATCTTTTAACATGCCTTCTGACCCAAACCACATTTTTTTCATCAAAGAGGTCTTCAGAAAATGGATTATCCACAGTGGTGGGTACACGAGTTGACATTTGGGCTGCCTTCGCTTCATGTTGGACGGATGCTGATGATGCTGATGACGACATTTGTGGCCGTGACTGGGAGGACGAGGAGGTAAGACTGCTGGATGCAGGTTGCATTAACCACTGAAGAACAGATTGGCGACGCTGTTCGTTACTGAGATTCACAGGGCCCTGACCCAGCGATGACAGGCCTGACGGTCCTGCAACTGACGATCCGCTGACATGCGTGTTGTCGCCAGCACTGGAAGGAGCACCTTCTCTCGTACCTCTACCTCCATGTCCTACCCCCTCTTTGCTCGCTTACCACCTGCATTTCACTCCATGGTCAGAAAGATAAAAATTTAAGAAGGTATGGAAGAGTTTTTGAAAGTCTCTTATTAAAAGACGGCAAATTAGAGCTATTCTAAATCCCTCTAATTTCCTACAGTCAACTGAGGATTAGAAACTGAAATGTTTCTCTTGCAAATATCTGTGAAATGCGGTCTGGTGGAAAACGTAAGACAAAATCAACAGTGTCTTATTCATTCCCAGGGATTTACAACTGCCCAGTAGGAACTAGGAATTGATAGTTTGCAAACAAAAAATCAACAAGGTTGCGCTAATCTGCGCAAACTGAGATTCAACGAGCGCAATAAAACTATTCAGAAGTTACACGGATGAGAAATTGCATTTTGTGCAGTAATGACAAACGAGAACAGTTGCGAGAAAATCAGAATTGTCGTACAACATGGCTATTTGAAAAAAAACTTGGGCCGCAGCACGTGCAATACAGCTATTTAAAAATTATACGGATAACAAACGGTGGTTTTTGCACCTATAAATACACCGGCGGTGACTACAAAATTGCTGTATCAAATTTAAAGTACAAGGTGGCTCTATGAACAAAACTGGGCCAGACCAAAGTAAAAAAACACCCGATTTGAAATGTAAACGATAATAAAAGATTGTTTTATTGCAACCTATAAATACACCCTGCCTGCGGTGACACAAAATTTGCAGATTACAAATTTAAGTACAAAGGCTCTATGAACAAAACTGGGCCAGACCAAAGTAAAAAAAAAAACCCTATTTGAAATGTATGACTGATAAAATAAAGGTGTTTTTTGCACCTAACATACACCTGCGGTGACTACCAAATTGCTGTATTCACTTAAAGTACAAAGGTGGGTCCATAAACAAAACTGGGCCACACCAAAGTACAAAAAACACCTATTTGAAAAGTATACAGATAATAAAAAGGTTTTTTTGCACCTATAAATACACCTGCGTGAGAACTCACAAAATTGCTCTTACGTTCAAATTTAAGTGCAAGGGAGGCTCCATGACAAAGCTGGCCTCCAAAAGTGAAAAACCACGTATTAAGCTTGTGTCCGGATAATAAAACGGGGTTTTTTTGTACCTATTAATGACATCCGCGGTGACTACAAAATTGCATTATCCAAATTAAGTGCACGGTGGCTCCTATGACAAAACTGGCCACACCAAAGTAAAAAAAAAACACCTATTTGAAAATGTATAACGATAATAAAAGGTGTTTTCTTCTCTGCACCTATAGATACACCTGCGTGACAACAAATTGCTGTATCAAAAATTCAAGTACAAAGTGGCTCCTATGAACAAAACTGGCAGCCACCAAAGTAAAAAAAACACCTATTTGAAATGTATAATCGGATAATAAAAGGTGTTTGTTATGCACCTATAGATAACACCCTGCCGGTGACTACAAAATTGCTGATTCAAATTTAAGTCAAGGTGGCTCTATGAACAAAACCGGGTCCCGCACCAAAGTAAAAAAAACACCTATTTGAAATGTATACGGATAATACAAGGTTGTTTTTTCGCACCTAAAAATACACCTGCGGTGACTACAAAATTGTGTATTCAAATTTAAGTACAAGGTGGGCTCTATGAACAAAACTCTGGCCGCACCATAGTAAAAAAAAACAACCTATTTGTAAATATATACGATATAAAAGGTGTTTTTTTGCCCTATAAATACACCTGTGGTGACTACACAAATGAGCCTGTATTTCACATTTAAGTGCATGTGGGCTCTATGAACAAAGCCTGAGTGCGCTAAAGTGAAAAACAATAAATAAATTGTTACGATAATAAAACGTGGTTTTTGCACCTATAATACACCTGCGGTACTACTAAAATTAACTGTATTTCAAATTAAGTACAAATGGCTCTATGAACAAAACTGGGGCCACACAAAGAAAAAAAAACACCGATTGAAATGTATAACAGATAATAAAAGGTGTTTTTGCACCTAAAATATACCTGCGGTGACTACAAAATGCTGTATTCAAATTTCAAAGTGAAGGTGGCTCCATGAACAAAGCTGGACTGCTCCAAAAGTGAAAAACACAGTAATTAAGTATGTGGTAACGGATAATAAAAGTGTTTTTTGCACTCTATAAAGACACCTGCGGTGAACTACAAAATAGCTGGATTCAAATTCAAGTACAAAGTGGCTCTATGAACCAAACAGGCGGCAAGCACCAAAGTAAAAAAAACACCTATTTGAAATGGTATAACGGATAATAAAAGGTGTTTTTATGCACCTCTAAATACACCTGTGTGTGACAACAAAATTGCTGTATTTCAAATTTTTAAGTACAAGTGGCTCTATGAACCAAACTGGGGCCGCACCAAAGTTAAAAACACACCTATTTAGAAATGTATATACAGAAAATAAAAGGTGTTTTTTTGCACCTATAAATACCCGTGCGTGACTACAAAAATTGCTGTATTCAAATTAAGGACAAGGTGGTCCAATGAACCAAACCGGCCGCACCAAAGTAGCAAAAAAAAAATTACCTTTTTGAAATTGCATACGGATAATAAAAGGTGTTTTTGCAACTATAGATACACCTTGGTGACTACACAAAATTGCTGTTTTCAAATTAATGCAAGGTGGCTCTAGGAACAAAGCTGGAGTGCTCCACAGTGAAAAAACACATAATAAATTGTTACGGATATTAAAACTTGGTTTTTTTTCACCTATAAAAACACCTGCGATGACTAAAAAATGCTGTATTCAAATTTTAAGTAACAAGATGGCTCTAATGAAGCAAAACTGGGCCGCACCAAAGTAAAAAAAAGACACCTATTTGAAAAATGTATAACGGATAATAAAGGTGTTTTATTGCATCCTATGAAATACACCTTCGATGACTACAAAATTGCTGTATTCAAATTTAAGTTACAAGTGGCTCTATGAACAAAACCGGTGCCGCAAACCACATAAAAAAAAACACCTATTTGAAATGCATACGGATAATAAAAGGTGGTTTTTGCAACTATAAGATACACCTAGTGTGACTACAAAATTGCTGTATGCAAATTTAAGTGGCTAAGGTGGCATCTATGAACAAAGCTGGAGTTGCGCCAAAGTTGAAAAACACATAAATAAATTGTTACGGATAATAAAAACTTGATTTTTTGCACCTATACATTACACTAGCGTGACTACAAAATTGCTGTATTCAAATTTCAGTGCAAGGTGGCTCTAATGAACAAAACGGACAGCACCAAAGTAAAAAAAAAAAAACACCTATTAAAATGTGTAACGGATAATAAAAGGTGTTTTTTGCACCTATCAATACACATGCGGTGAACTACAAAATTGCTGTAATCAAATTTACGTACAAGTGCTATAATGAACAAAACTGGGCCGCACCAAAGAGAAAAACACCTATTTGAAATGTATACGGATAATCAAAGGTTTTTTTTTTAGCACCTATAAATACACCTGCAGTACTACAAAATTGCTGTATTCAAAATTTAAAGTCAAGGTGGCTCTATGAACAAAACTGGGCCGCACCACAGTAAAAAAACACCTATTTGAAAATGTAACGGATTAATAAAGGTGTTGTTTGTCACTATAAATACCACCTGCGGTGACTACAAAATTTGCTGTATTCACATTTAAGTGCCAGGTGGCTCTATGCACAAGCTGAGGTGCGCCCAAAGTGAAAAACACATAAATAAATTGTGTAACGGATAATAAAACAGGGTTTTTGCACCTATAAATAACACCTGCGGTGGGACTACAAAATTGCTGAATTTCAAATTTAAGGCAAGGGTGGCTCTATGAACAAAACTGGGCCACACCAAGAAAAACAAACACCTATTTGAAATGTATACAGATAATAAAAGGTGTTTATTTGCACCTAATAAAATACACCTGCGTGACTACAAAATTGCTGTTATAACAAATTAAAGTACAATGTGGCTCTATGAACCCAACAGGGGCCGCACCAAAGTTAAAAAAACACCTATTTGAAATGTATACGATATATAAAAAGGAGTTCTTTTGCACCTAAAAATACACCTGCGGTGACTACAAATTGGCCTGTAATTCAAATTTCAGTACAAGGTGGTCTATAAACAAAACTGGCCACACCAAAGTAAAAAAAACACTATTTGAAAAGTATACAGATAAAAATGTGTTTTTTGCACCTGTATAAATACACCTGCGGTGACTAACAAAATTGCTGTATCAAATTTAAGTGCAAGGTGGCTCCATGAAAAAGCTGGACTGCGCAAAGTGAAAAATCACGTTAATTAAGTTGTGTACGGATACTAAAACGTGTTTTTGCACCTATTATATACACCTGCGAGGTGACTACAAAATTGCTGTATTCAAATTAAGTGCAAGGTGCCTATATGAACAAAACTGTCCGCACCAAAGTAAAAAAAAAACACCTGATTTGAAATGTATAAAGCGGATTTAATAAAAGGTGTTTTTTGCAATCTATAAATACCCCAGCGGTGACTACAAAATTGGTGTATCCAAATTTAAAAGTGCAAGGTGGCTCTAGAACAAAGCTGGATGCGCCAAAGTGAAAAACACGTAATTAAATTGTGTACGGATAATAAAACATGTTTTTGTTTGCACCTATAAATACACTGCGGTACTACACAATTGCTGTTATCCAAATTTAATTGCAAGGTGGCTCTATGAACAAAGACTGGGGCCGCACCAAAGTAAAATAAAAAAAAAAACACTTCCTATTTAAAAATGTAAACGATAATAACAAGGTGTTTTTTGCACCTATAAAACACTCAGCGGTGACTACAAAATTGCTGTATTAAAAATTTAAGTGCAAGGTGGCTCTTAAAACAAAGCTGGTCTCGCGTCAAAGTGAATAACACTTAATTACGTTGTGTACGTATAAGTAAAAAACTGGTTTTTTGCACCTAGAAATACACCTTCAGTGACTACAAAAATGCTGTAATCAATTTAAATACAAGGTGGCTCTATGAACAAAACTGGGCACGCACCAAAGTAAAAAAAAAACACCTATTGGAAATGTATACGGATAATAAAAGGTTGTTTCATGCACTATAAAAACAACCTGCACGTGACCAAAATTCTGGTGTTAAATTAAGTGCCAGGTGGCTCTATGAACAAAACTGGGCCACACAACAAAGTAAAAAAAACACCTATTGAAATGATACGATAAATAAAAGGTTGTATTTTTTTGCACCTAAAAAATACACCTGAGGTGACTAGGAAAGTTCTTAACCTATTGTAAGTAAAAAATGGGTCTTTGAACAAAGCTGGGCTGCGCCAAGTGAACAACAACGTAATTAAACATTGTTACGGATAATAAAAGGAGGTTTTTGCACCTAAAATAACACCTGCGGTGACTAGAAAAGTCTGTATACCATTGTAAGTATACAAATCGGGTCTTTGGAACAAAGCTGGCTGCGGACAAAGGTGAAAAACACGTAATTAAATTGTTGTACGAATAATAAAACATGGTTTTTCTTTTTTGCACCTATAAATACACACCTTGCAGTGACTAAAAAATTCTGTATCCTATTGTAATAGACAAAGTGGGTCTTTGAAACAAACTGAGGCTGCGCCAAAGTGAAAAAGAAAAAATGTTAAAAAAATCCGTGTAACAGCATACTAAAAGGTGATTTTGCAACCTATATCAAATACACCTGCAGTTACTAAAAAAGATCTGTATCCTAATATAAGTACAGGTTGCACAAAATACAAGTTAATATTTCACCAAAAACTGGCCAAAAACTGTTAATAAAAACCCACTTCACTGTAGGGTCAAAGCAGAGTCTGGGCAGCACAATTATTACTCTCTCCTTTCCAAAGCCTGCCTGCCTGCCAGCCTGGTCTGTCTGTGTTCGCCCCGCAACCCCCCCCCCCCCCCCCCCCCCCCCCAGCGGCTGTACAGCGCTAATGCTCCTTTAAAAAATTCTCAGCCTAAGTAACTAAAAACTAAAAATCTCTTTTCCTAATTTTCTAATGTTCACAGCTAAAAAGAAAGTTGTCTGTGTGAAAAAAAGAGAATCGTTTCGTGACTGTTTTGAAGAACCGAGCACAGTCCCCTTTTATGAGCAAAGAAATATTTTGGCTCGACATTTTTAAATATTTTTCTAAAAAAAGGGTGCCACTGAAAAGGCAATATATACTTTTAAATCAAATTCAGGGGCAACTAAAACTAAGTAAAACCTCAAGGCATATGGAAATATTGGAAATGCTTTACGCTAAAAAAATTTGAAAAACCGGGGACTCTTTTTACAGTATTTGATCAAAGATTGTATTAACCACCCCCAAAAAACGAAAGGGGGATCCCAAGCAGGTGAGTCCCTACAAAAATATTTTCCCTCACTGGGCGTAAAACGACTCAACTCAGGGTATGGTGGGAACTGCAATTGAATTACCCTGCACGGGTTAAAAAGGGGCCCCGTGTCAGAACCAATGAGATCGCCACTCTAAAATGAACTACAAAACTTTTTTTGCTCTGCACTATTAAAAATATATTCTAAAAAAACAGGGCACACTGAAAGGCAATATTTTACGTTTAATACAAATATCAGTGCACACTAAAGACAAGTAAAACCTCAAGGCTATGGAAATTTTGGGAAGCTTATGCTAAGAAAAATATAAAAAACCGGGGACCTTATTTACAGTATTTGATCAAAGGATTGATTAAGCCACCCCCCAAAAGTCAAGGGGATCCCAGGCAGGTGAGTCCTACACAAAATTTTGTTACCTACTAGGCGTCAATACAACTGAAAATACAGGGTATGGTAGAACTACAATTGAATTACCCGCACGGTTAAAAAAGACATACCCTGTAGTTGCAGTCTGTATTGACCCTAGTGAGGTAACATATTTAGTGTGGGGATCACCGCTCTGGGATCCCCTTGACTTTTTTGGGAGGGTGATTAAATAAATCTTGATCAAATACTGAAACTAAGAGCCCAGGTTTTTCTTTTTTTTCCCTTACATAATGCATTTCCATATTCCATAGCCTTTGGGTTTTACTTAGTCTTTAGTGTGCCACTGATATTTGTTTTAAACTTATGAGACACAGACACACACTGATCAAAACAGGAAGGGCTTTTATGCAAAACGAGGTCATGTTTTTTTCCAAACCCAATCAAAAACCTACAATAACATCATGACGTCGCACACCCAGCTCCCCCTGCTCTATTCTCTAACTGATTTGCGGGCCGCCAAAATGACAGGAACGCAGAAAAAGTCGCAAATTTAAAAGATTATGCGCAGTTTTAACCCAAAAATTTTCGCGTGACGAAAAATCCGTTAAAAAAAAAACCCCCGGGCCCATTTCAACTTTTTTCGATAATAACGCTCAACACTAAACATGCAACACCACCAGCCCCGGCATCACATCTGCATCGGGCAGGGCAGCTATGCTGGGTGAAGAACCCTGGTCCTCAGTGCGTTCAGGGTTTTAAAACGATTCACCGAGCAAAATGGGGGGCACCAACAATCTGGGCATAAAGGGGAAAGCATCTTTTGCCACAGATGAGCCTTTTGTGGCGGGGGTGTTTCAGTTGGGCAGGTTTTCTAGTAATCAGAAATGCCTGACACTTTGTGATCGGGACGTTACAAGTCTCTACTACTTAATAAAATCATTAATCCCTCTTTTTCCTCTCAGAACAAAAAGGCAATTTTAAATTTTCATGGAAACAAAGCCCCCCTCAGGAGACGCATCATTTGAGAACAGCTGTTGGAGAAAGGGGGACCAAAAATTGATTTCCGCATTTTTTTTCAGACCCAACCCCTAAAAATCTTGGGATCAAATGGCGCAATTAAAGCTCGGGGCTCTGTACCCCTTAATCCCAATGACCTGAGGGGAGCCCTTCAAGGAGGGTGGGGGGCCAGCTTCAGCAGTCAATAACTCACTTGTAAACAGAATGAGAATTTGTCAAGCTTAATTGATGCTCAAGGCCACATGACCTTATTAAAACGTCACATTTTTTTATGGGTATACCCTTCCTGTTTTGGGTTTTTTTTTATTTAATTGTTTGAGATAAAAAAAAAAACAAATTGGCTACAACTTAAAGGCCACTTTCAGGAAAAAACCATCACCGTAGTTTGAAATTTTTTTTTTTCCATAAATTTCACCAAAGAAAAATACTTTTAACTTTTTTTTTTCTAATATAAAAATATTTTCCCCTAAAAGATGGAGAGGCTTAATTTTTATCGTAGGATCTTCAATGTAAAAAGAACTAAAATATACCAGAAAATCCCATTGTATATTTAAATAATTTAAATTTGCATTTTTTGCATAAAAAGTATTTGATCACCTGCCAACCCGCAAGAATTTGCTCTCACAGAACCGTTATATTTCTTTAAGAAGCCCCCCACCCGCACGCATAATCTTATTAATTCACCTTTTGCATTGTTACCCCTTTTAAAAGACATCTGTCCACACAACAATCACACTCCCCTCCTCTCCAAAGGACAAGAGCAAAAAGGGTGTCTAAGGACACCAATGGGCAAAAATTTTATACCTGCATAAGCCCGACATGGGCAAGGACAATAGACAAGCACTTTTTGAGAAGGAACAACTATTGGCGCAATTATTAAAAATGGAAAAGCACAAGAGGGGCTTCAATCTTCCTCGTCTGGGCTCCATGCAAATCTTGCCTTTTGGGAAAAGGGGTGGTTCTGAAAGGCAAAAAACATCCAGAACTACACAGGAGAACTGATCAAAGACGGATAGACGGGAATAATCACGAAAAGAAATTTATCTAGGGCCCTACTAAAAAAAAACTTTTTTAAAAATTTTCTTTAAAAAAACCTTTTAAACCCAAAGACTACAAAGACAATTTACATACAAATTTTTTAAAGTGTAAATTTTTTATGAGAGGTTTTTCAAAGAAGCATAGTACATAAATCCCACTTACTCATAATTTCTCCGGTTTGTAGATTTCAGAAAAAATTCCTTGCAAAAAAAATAAAATAGGGGGAGACTCCATATATTCAAAATCAGGATGTCCCAATAAACGCAATCCCTATGCTCTTACCTCACACAAGACAGGGTAAGCGCCCCGAAAAGGACGGCCCCGTTACTTGATGACTATCCCTATGCTAAACATTGTTATAATGACAGATAGCTCAAAAAAGATATAATACCTAAAAGACAAATAGCCCCATCCCGACGCGTTTTCCCCCTATAAAATTCCACAGGGGTTCATCAGGGGACCACATAGAGTGGCTATGCCAAGGGATACAAACACAACATTGGTATCATAGTACTCCCCAATTATGATGTATTGGTGAAGCAGACCACATTTGTATGTAATGCCCTTAAAAAGGCTCATGCTCCCCCCCCCTCCGGTTTTTTTACCAATTGAAAAATCCAAATGCAGCATGGTGTCTGAAAATACCATGTCAGCGTGTGTCAATGTCTACTGCGCAGGCGTGACGGTTCACTTCCGCCCTCAGCTTACCATACATGGATAGAGCTGGGAACACATTCTCAAAGATTACCATTAGTAACACACTATCCGTCATGGATTAAAATCCTGCAGGGCACACAAAGTCCCGCTGTTCACGCCAGCACGCATTTGAAGTGCACCAATGACCATCTGGATGACCAAGAGGAGACATGGGAGAAGATCATGTGGTCAGATGAGACCAAAATACATCTCTTGATATCAACCCCACCCGCCGTGTTTGAAGAAAAAAGAAGGATGACCACCACCCCCAGAACACCGTCCCAACCGTGAAGCATGGGGTTAGAAACATCATACTTTGGGGGTGCTTATTTGCAATGGGTACAGGACGACTGCACCCAGGGCCGGGACAAGGCATTTTGGTGCCCTAGGCAAATACAGCCAATGGTGTCCCCCCTCCCACCGGAAAAATTTGAATCCCGACCCTAATCTAGCCCATACTGTCTGTGCCCTCCTCAGCTAGGTGGTATGGGAAAAAAACACAATTGCGACACACAACAGTGCAGTAAGTAGGGCCTGTTAGGTTGTATTTAAATAAAATAATATGTTGTGTAAGAAAAAAATCCATACAAATAGCTATAAAGACAATTTTCTATAAATGACACGTCTGAATAATGGTGATATAGTCACCACATAGTACCAGTATACAAGCGGCAAATATTATCACCATATTGTTACTGCACAAACCTGTATACCCAGACAAATATTATTAATTATACTGCTATACAAAGACCAAATAATACCACCACACCATGACCTCATATCACCACCACTTAGTGACTAAATAATACTGCCACACAGTGACTGAATAACACCACCACATACTGACTGAAAAATATCTCCACACCATGACCACATATCACCACCACATAGTGACTGAATAATAGCACCACACCATGACCACATATCACCCCCACATAATGACTGAATAATACAGATGTAACATAGATTAACTTTCCAGATAATGCACCATGAAATTGTGGTTCAAAATGTTATCTCATGTTTTTTTAATGCCATTTATCTACAGATAACACATAAAACCGTAATATCATGGTCAAGCTGAACTCTGCTACATCTGTACTAGGATACTTTTCCTGAATATAAACAATTATATTGCTACCACTACTACCAACATTCTGGCCATAGAGTGACCATATAAGGGTATATACTAGTTATACCAGTTTCCTGACGTATAAGTGACTTACAGGAGATGTTTTTTATAACTGGAGTAATTTACCTTCCTTTTCTTCTCCATCCGGTCCAGAAATCCATTCTGGCTTCTCCTGGCCACAACTTGTCCCTATAGAATTTGCCACACAAACATATTAGAATCCTCAATTTTCCAGCACCTTTCTACCCATTCCCACCTCTGTATAATCTTTGCATTAGGTGAAAGGTGGGGATAAGGGGGTCTTTGCGATGATAGGTAGGGGGCTTTGGGGTGATAGGTGCCATTATTATGGGGTGGTAGGTGGAGATTATGGAGTTATGGGGTGACAGGTGGAGGTGAGGGGGCTATGGGGTGATCGGTGGATGGCTATGAGGTAATAGGTAGAGGTGGAGTGGTGGGTGGTTTATGGGGTGATAGGTGAAGATGAGGGCTATAGAGTGAAAGATGGAGGTGGTGGGTGGTTTATGAGGTAATAGTTAGGGGTTGTATTTTGTGTTGGCACTAGTCCATAAAACACAATATTATAGACAGTGGTGGGAAAGAGGGTACAGGTCACAACTTACAGGAACAAACTTCTGGGGGCAAAAACATAGAACTTACTCCCTGGAGATTGTGTTGTGGCCTGTAGCCCCCTGGATCTTATTGTGCAGCCTGCACACCAAGAAGATTAGGGGCAGCCATGACCTTCAGGTGGTGCAGGGAATGGAATTTGGTACTGACATGTTTTTATAGTGTTTATATTTTTATATAGGTTGCCTCCTTTGAACTATGCTGGATTCATTGGACTATGTCAGACGAGGATTGGATCCATTTATGTAATAAAATGGTCAATGAGGGCTTGTGTCAGGGAATGTTTATTTAAATAAAGTGTTTTTTTGCTGCTTTTGTTTTTTTTTTTTTTTAATTATTTTATTCCAGTGATAGTATTGTCTGACAAACTTCTCTCAATTACTATCACTGGGGCTTGGTGTCAGCCACCTGTGTTTTTTTGTCACCCAAAGATGACATTAACCCCATGTCACAGGGTTAGTGTTAGTCTTGGGTGACAAAAAAACACAACTGGCTGACACCAAGTCCCAGGGATAGTAATCGAAAGAAGTCTGTCATTCCTCAGTACCCAACAACGCACATGTGGTACTGGGTAGAGCTGGGTTACCATCAGGAGTGCACCCTCTGTGATGGTCTGCTTTTGGGGTGGCTGCAGGCTAGTATTTTAGGGCTGGAAGGAACTAGTATTCATGAATCTCCAATTCTGATAGTATCACTCTCCAGCTGCTGGTTTCAACTTGACTGGTTATGGAAAACGGGGTTGAGGAGGATCCCACGTCGTCTTTTTTTAACCATTTATTGAAAAATCTAGAAAGAAACTAAAAAAAAAACAATATGGGTTCCCTCTTTTTCATAACCAGCCAAGCTAAAACCGACAGCTGTGGGCTGATACTATCAAGATGGGAAGATCCATGGATATCGGCACCTTCTCATCCTAAAAATAGCAGCCCACAGCTGCCACAGAAGCGGACCATCACCTTAGATAATGCCACTTCCTGGTACCCCTGGTGCATTGGATACTGGGGTAATAGCGACACGGGGTTAGTGTCAGCCTTGGATAACAAGAAACAACACTGACTGACACCAAGTCCAAGCAAGAATAATGGAGAGGTGTCTGTCAGATACCTCAATTACTAAACACTAGGAAAAAAATAAACACAGAAACAACAGGAAAAAAACACTTTATTTAAATAAACACTCCCCCATACCAGCCCTCCTTAACCATTTTATTAAAGAAATAGATCCAATGCTGGTCAAAGATAGTGCACCGAATCCGTCGTAAGAATAAAGAAACAGAAATCCTACAGACAACGCTGGGTGTCTGCTGTAGAGAATAGGGTGCTGCCCAGGTTTTCTGTGTTTACTGGACAGTGTCTCCCCCCCCATACTGTAAAACCCCTCTACTTTAAATCTCCCTTTCACTCCCACTCCTCCACCATAAATCTAACCCAGCTTCCACACTCTGAACACCACCTCTCCCACTATAACTCTACTCTCCCTCTATAAGACACCTCCCCCACCCAACTCTTCCGCTATAACCTCCCTCTCCTTCTGCCACTATAACGCACCTCTCCCACTAAAACCCACCTCTCCCTGTATACCTCTCTTCTCTCTGTATACCTCTCCTCTCTCTATATACTCCTTCTCCCCCTGTATACTCCCCCTCTCCCTGTATAGCCCCTCCCTCTATGCCCCTCCTCTCTCTGTTTACCCACGACTCTGCCTGTATACTTCCGCTCTCCCAGTAAATCCCCTATCCCTGTATACACCCCTCACCCTGTATACCTGTATACCCCTCCTCTCTGTATACACCCTCTCTCTGTATACCCCCTTCTCCCTGTATACCTATGGCTCTGCCTGTATATCCCCGCTCTGCCTGTATACCTCTCCTCTCTCTGTATACTCCCCTCTCCCTGTATACACCTCCTCTCCCTGTCTACCCCACTCTCCCTGTATAACCCCCCTCTCTGTATACCCCTCCTTTTTCTGTATACCCCCTCTCCCTGTATACCCCCCTCTCTGTATACCCCTCCTCACCCTGTATACCCCCGCTCACCCTGTATACCTCTTCTCTCCCTGTATACCCCCGCTCACCCTGTATACCCCTCCTCTCCCTGTATATGCCCTCTTCCTGTATACCCCTCCTCTCCCTGTATACCCCACTCTCCCTGTATAATCCCCCATCTGTATAGCCCTCCTCTTTCTGTATACCCCCTCTCCCTATATACCCCCCTCTACCTGTATACCCCCCTCCCTGTATACCCTTCCTCACCCTGTATACCACCGCTCACCCTGTATACCACCGCTCACCCTGTATACGCCGCTCTCCCTGTATACTCCTTCTCTCCCTGTATGCTCACACTCTCCCTGTATAACCCCCTCTCCCTGTATACACCTCTTCTTCCTGTATAACCCCCCTCTCCCTGTATATCCCCCTTTCCCTGTATACCCCGCTGGTTCTGTATAAGCTCCCTCACTAACAAACTTCCCACACTCAAAACACAATTCCCCCACAGTAAACCACTCACCTGTCCAGGAGTCCTATAGTCTTCTCTCTTCAGCACTCGGTGCTCTGCTGAGGAGAGGGAGCCAAAACTCCGTCCACTCTTCCAAGCAGTACACTGGGAGCTGCCAGAAGAATTAGGAACGCTAGGAGAGTTCTCCTAACGTCTTTAGTACTCACCACTGTCACCAATGTGCTGCCGCCGCCACTCAGCTCCCTCCCTCTCCTGGCGCTTGGGGGGGGGGGGAGGCGGAGGTAAACATCGTTCTCTGCTGTAAGAGGAAGCTGCCGGCTGTGATTAACAGCCAGCACCTGCCTTGTATAGAGCCGGCTCTATACCTGCGCTCGATACTGACAGGCAGAGGTAGGCACCCTAGGCAATCGCCTACCTCTGTCTACCCGTTGTCCCGGCCCTGACTGCACGTATTGAAAGGAGGATGGATGGGGCCGTGTATTGCAAGATTTTGGCCAACAACCTCCTTCCCTCAGTAAGAGCATTGAAGATGGGTCCTGACTGGGTCTTCCAGCATGACAATGACCTGAAACACACAGCCAGGACAACTAAGGAGCATTTCAAGGTCCTGGAGTGGCCTAGCCAGTTTCCAGACCTGAATCCAATCAAAAATCTTTGGAGACAGCTAAAACTCAATGTAGCCCAGCACCAGCCCAAAACCTGAGAGATCTGGGTAAGATCTGTATGGAGGAGTGGGCCACAATCCCTGCTGCAGTGTGTGCAAACTGGGTCAAGAACTACAGGGAATGTCTGACCTCTGGAATTGCAAACAAAGGTTTCTGAACCAAATATTTAGTTCTGTTTTTCTATTGTAGAAAATATTTATTGAAATGTACCTACAATAAAAATTACAGACCTCTCCATTCTTTGTAGGTGGGAAAACCTGCAAAATCGCCAGTGTATCAAATATTTTTTTCCACACTGTATTTATATATGTAATATGGTGTTGAACATATGCAACATATCACTAAATTTTATTATTTTGCCCTCTTACATATTTTTATATTGACAAGCCAATATTTCATTTTCACATTGTGAATAAGTTGTGTACTAATAGATGCATATTTTTTTAAAATATCAGGAAGAAAAAATGACACACATTAAGGATTGCAAGTAATTCTGCAACTTATGAGAGATACAATACAGACCTTGAAATAAAGGTAAAATCACATAACATCTATATAGTTAGATTAGGCACAAAAACAGCAAGCACTGGGTATGAATGTGAACAGACGGGTGAAGTGGGTGGGTGTCAATGGGGGTGAGAACATTGCTTTGCATTGGCACAGTAATTGGAGGTTCTGATAACATAAAAGCTGCTTTTTAAAATGAGTGAATGGGAAAAACTAACTAATCTCTACGTAAATAACTGCAAGTTTAAATGTGTAGCAACCTGTGGGTTAAAGGGGTTTCCCAGGACTTTAAAACTGATAGCCTACCTTTATCATTATTGGATTGTGTGGGTCCGAATCATGGCACCCTCAATGATTAGCTGATAAAAGGGTTGCAGAACTCCAATGTTTATTAAGCACAACTCCATCTATTTTGATATGCTATGCCCAGTTTTGTATCTCAGAACCATGCATTTGAATGGGACTGAGCTGCAGTACCAAGCACAGCCACTTTTAAATGTGTGGAGCTGTGCCTAGTCAATAATGAAGAGGCTGCAGTGCTTGGAAGAGTGCCACAGGCCCCTTAATTGACTGCTTGGTGGAAGTGTCAGAAGTAAGACTCCTATTGATTTAATATTGATGACCTATACTAAGGTTAGGGTGAAAAAAGGTGTTATATATATATATATATATATATATATATATATATATATATATATATATATATATATATATACATACAAACTTTATCCTCAAACACACAATATATGCACACGCTTACAAACACACAATATATATACATGCTTATTCCACAAACACACAATATATACACTATCGATGGGCTATTGGTAGCCAGTAGTGCTTATCGATCTGAATCGAGAAAAGTTAAAAAGTTTTTTTTAGACTGCGAGCCGATCTTTTTACGGTTGGTTCGATTAAAAATCGAGATCGAGACATGTGTTCGACGTGCCATTTTAAGTTTCACTTTTAGCTGCTTCCTACACTTTTAGCGGCCATCCAATCAGTGCAGAGCACAGAGGGGGGTCAAAAACGTCACAACTGAGGGTATAGGGATCTCATTGGCTGCAAAAATCACATGACCCTGTTACATGTATGTCACTGTATTTCCTGGTGAACGTCATTTGCAGTTCACCCTCTGTACTGAACGCATTGCTCTCTGTCTGTCTGCTTGTTTGTATGCATGCAAGCACACTATTTCTAAGTGATTTTAGACAGAAAAAGCAGCTAGTTAGATTAGTTTAGGGGGGTGGGGTGGTACAGCAAGCTTAGGGAATCATAGACAGCAATAGTTAAAGGAGTTGTCTCCCTACAAGGTTTCAGAGAATGCATGAATGAAATACTCTCTCACTTCCTGGTTCAGACTGATCATTTGCATACAGCTCTGTGCTCAGTGCTTTCAGTTGCTAATTACATCAGATTAGCTGAGAAGCTTTTCAAAGTGCTCTCAGAAGGCTTTATCTGATCCCCAAACAAAAGCCCTAATTACAGTTCTGTTTATTTTACATAAATCAAGCTTTTTACTGCTGAGCAGCATGGACACTGCTGGAGACCTGTGTGATGACATCACTCACTGTTATCTCATTGAACAAACAGCAGGGGGAGATTTGTTTACAGGTCGGTTACTGAGGGAACTGAAATAGCCAGGGAGGTCATAAATTCACTTGTATCTCCTTGGGGAAAACAGAGGAACAAAGCAATATATTTGGAAAATGTCTTTATTTTGTGTTCCCTACAATTTGAAAGATATTCTTTGTTGCGAGACAAACCCGGTAAGGAGTTTTATTTTAGTGGCTGCATCTTTCCCATCTTTATTCTGAGTGCCCAAAAGTTCAATGTTCCAGTTGTGGGGGTACAGCTAGTGCACAAGAAACAGTTAGCAAAGCTGCTCTAAAAAGAAATTGCTTTCATATACTGGTTTTCTTGCTGCAAATGTGATTGAGTGCCCAAAAGTTCATTGTTCCAGTTGTGGAGATACAGCTAGTGCAGAATACAGTAAGCAAATCCGCTAAAAAAAAGCAATCACTTTCATACACTGGTTTCTTGCTGCAAATGTGATTGAGTGCCCAAAAGTTCATTGTTCCAGTTTTGGGATTAGAGTTGTTGCATAAGAGACTCTTACCAAATCTTTACCTTTCTAATATTTCGCTTTTTGAACATGTAGAGAACTAGAGGTGGTAAGCGAGAAAGGAGGGGCATAGGATGTAGAGCTAGAGGTACAAGACAAAGCACTCCTTCCAGTGCTCTGGACAACACACAAACAAGCACATCGTCAGTCGCAGAACTGTCAGGTCTTTCATTGCTTGGTCGGTTCCCTGTTAATTTCAGTACTGAAGAGCGGCGCCAATCTGTTCTTCGGTGGTTAACACACTGCATCCAGTGGTTTTACCTCCTCTTCCTCTCAGTGACGGGCACAAATGTCATTACCATCATCAGTCCAACCCGAAGGCCAAATGTCACCCAATAAACAGACCGCTTTAGATGATCCATATTCCGAAGAGCATTTTGATAACACAATGCGGTTGGGGTCAGAAGGCATTTCAAAAGATCAAGATGCCAAAGAGGAGGATTTTGTGTGCTCTGACGCCCAATCGCTGATGCCCTCAGAGGAGGAGAAGGAAGCTGATCCGTCGGAAAAAATCCCGAGCGGTCAGCAATACCTCACAATGCCTGTGGCTTATGGCCCGCAGCTTGAGGATGTAGACTGTCAGAAAGAGGAAGTCACCTGTGATGATGATGACATTGCGGATCCAACGTGGTCTTTTGAGCATCAGCTGGCGAGCACATCATCAGTGGAGGAGGATGATGGGGCAGTTTCAGTGCGGGTCCAGCCTCAGAAAAGGAGAGGGCGGTCGCACAAGACCGCTGATATTACTCTGCCAGCCGTGTTCAATGGTGGCAGCGGGAACACCGATATTAGGTTTTCACCATCGAAGTGGTCCAGGACCCATGAGGCCTGGGTCTTTTTCGATCAAGCCTCAGATTCCCCGAGTGACGTCATATGCCAGATTTGCTTTCAATGCATCAGTAGAGGAAAGAATCTAAAGAGTTTAAGCACCACCAGCATGAACTGGCACATGCATTTAAAGCATGAATTGCTGTGGAAGAGTAACTTGGAGAAAAAAGGCCACACAGGTCCTGGGCTTCCAACCACCGTGACATCTTCTGCCTCCTGAGCCACTTCCAAGCCCAAGCGGTCCTCTGTGCTGGAGCAGCATGAGCAAGCACCATTCCCAGTCCCAAATACTGTTGGCTGATTCCCACCAGCAACACAGCCTACACCTTCGCCTTCCACCAGTGTGACTTGCACGCCGTACAGCAGCCAGCCGGGCAGCCAGCCTTCTGTGTTCCAGGTGTGGGAGCTGAATAAACACTTTCACCCCAGCCATACCAAAGCCAAAACCCTGAATGTCAGCATTGCCAGGCTGTTAGCCTTGGCAATTTTGCCTTTCCGCTTGGTGGACACAGATGGGTTCCGCCACATCATGGCCCTGGCATGCCCCCAATATCAGATGCTGAGCAGGCATTTTTTTTGCCAGAAAAGCTGTCCCTGCCCTGGCCTGCCACGTTGCCGAAAAGATCTCCAGCACATTGGCTGCATCTGTGTCCACTACAGACACATGGACACACGGTAAAGGGCGTTACATCTCACTGACTGCTCACTGGGTGAGTTTGGTGGATGACAGTGCCTTTGGTGATGGATCTCGGGCTCGGCGGACACTCTTCCACACTGCTGGGATGGTGCAGAGTCCTGATCCCCAATCTCAACGGTTAGTATCACCTGCCAAGAGAAACAAGGCCATTCTCAAATTAATTTGTCTTGGATACTGTCAACAAACAGGTCAAGAGCTGTGGACGGCTCAGTGCACTCAGACCGACCAGTGGCTGGGTGCTAAGAACCTGGCGCCAGGCAAGGTGGTGTGCAACAATAGGAAAAATGTCCTCACTGACCTTTGGATCGGTAGACTTACGCACATCCCTTGCCTGGTACACGTCATGAACCTGGTTGTGCAGAAATTTCTCAAGCGCTACCCAGATCTTGACTGTCTGCTGAGAAAAGCTCAAGGTCTTAGTTCACACTTCCGGCATTCGCACCCTGCTGCGGCATGACTGACAGTGTTGCAGTGTCATCTGGGCCTCTCCGTTAACTGTCTCATACGTGATGTGGCAACATGCTGGGATTCCACCCTCCACATGCTCCAGCGATTGTGGCAGCAGTGTAATGGCATTATGCAGTATGAAGTGTCGCATGGCTTGACCAGCAGTGTTGCGGACCTCTGGTTGTTGACTCATAGAGAGTGGAGGCAGGTGAAGGATTTCTGCACCATCCTTGACAGTTTTGAAGATGCCACCAAAATGGTCAGTCAGGACGATGGGATTGTTAGCATGACCATTGTGTTCATATTTTAACTGGAACAAGAGTTAAACACTCTGCCGCAGCAGGTCCTGGCAGTGATAGAGGAGGAGGAGGCGGACACAGAGCCTTATTCACCGGAGGATGTAGAAGGCCTGACTGTTTCTCAATTTTATCGGTCTTCTTTAGGTGATGGTTCTAGGTTGAAGTTGGGCGCAGGACGGCAGTATAGCGCACAGCGCATGAGGTTAGCCAGAGTAGATCGCATGGTGATAGTCAGGATGAGGAAGTGGAGGAGGATGATGACAGGGGTGGACACCACTGGTACCGATTACCCTTCAGTGGTAAAAGGTTGGCACAGATTACAGGAGGAGGAAGAGGAGGAAGATCTGGTTAGTGCCCTCGACCGCGAGGCTTGGGAGATCCCGGCAGAAGCTCACACATGAGTGCTTGGATGCTACATTACCTGCAACATGATCTATGCATCAAGGCAATAAAAATAAACAGCGATTACTGGGTGGCCACCCTCCTTTATCCATGTTACGAGACAAAAGTGAGCAATTTCCTTCCACCCACACAAATTGACAGTAGAAAGCAGAAATTTGAGACAGTGCTCATTGACCAACTAGAGACATCTGCTGCGTCTTCTTCATATTCTAATGTCCAGGTGGAACAACGTCAGCAATGCGCCAGCAGTAGAATGGCAAGTAGCCGCAGCAGCAGGCAGTGTGGCAGAAGCCTACTGGGTGAAATTTTTCAATAATTTTTTACCACCTCACCAATGCCTGCAAGGCAGGACAGCATTCAGAAACACAGAGACTGCCTTAAGACCATGGTCCATGACTACCTGCAGCTCAACACCGATGTTTTTGGACTTAATCTGGACCCATTGAACTTCTGGGTGTCCAAACTGGATGAATGGCCTGAGCTTGCTCGACATGCCATAGACATTTTATCCTACCCGGCAGCCAGCGATATCTCGGAAAGCATATTCAGCACAGCTGGTGGGGTGATAACTGACAAACGTATCTGTCTTTCCCCTGAGAATGTAGATCGTTTGACATTTATCAAAATGAATCAATCATGGATCTCTGACGATTTTGTTGTCTTAGTTGCTGATGTCACTGACTAGTAAACTGTAGAACGTCTTCTTGACAATGTGAAATACACATTCCCTCAGTCATCTATTAACATCAGACATTCATTAGTCACCAGTCAGTCTGCAATAAGTCATCTATTAAGCCAAATCAAATGGGTCCCCCCCATTACTCGTTCCTATCTTTTAACATATTTGTGGGCCCCTTTTTGATTAGGGATCCTGACAGGAGTACTGCCCATACTGCCCTATTGGCACCCCTAGTGGTAGCAGCTAGATAAATTAGTTTGGCGGGGGGGGGGGGTACAGCAAGCTTTGGGAATCATAGATGGCAATAGTTAAGGATTTTTATTTGCTGGCGGCATCTTTCCCATCTTTATTCAGAGTGCCCAAAAGTTCATTTCTGCTGTTTTGGGGTCCAGCTATTGCAGAAGACACCATTAGCAAATCTGCTATACAAAGTAATAACTTTCAAATACTGGTTGCTTGCTGCAAATTTTATTGAGTGTGCAAATTTTTTTCTGGTTTGGGGCTCATGATATTGGTGAAGAAACAATTAGTAAATGTCCTATTGAAAAAAAATCTTATTTCAAATCCTAATTTCATCTGCAAAATCCTAATTTCGTCTTGAAAATTTTATTGAGTGTCAAAAAGGTAATTTTTGCTGGTTTGGTGGTCATGCTACTGGAGAAGACACCGTTAGTAAATGTCCTATAGAAAGAAATCTATTTCTGTTTCTACCAAACAGTTCTACTTTGGTTTCATCTGACCATATGACATTCTCCCAATACTCTTCTGGATCATCCAAATGGTCTCTGGCAAAATTCAGACGGGCCCGGACATGTACTGGCTTAAACAGGGGGACACGTCTTGCACTGCAGAATCTTAGTCCCTGTCAGCGTAGTGTGTTACTGATGGTAGCATTTGCTACGTTGGTCCCAACTCTCTGCAGGCCATTCACTAGGTCCCCTGTGTAGATCTGGGATTTTTTCTTACCCTTCTTGTGATCATTTTGACCCCACGGGATGAGATCTTGCATGGAGCCCCAGATGGAGGAAGATTATCAGCGGTCTTGTTTGTCTTCCATTTTCTAATTATTGCTCCTACATCTGATTTCTTCACACCAAGCTGGTTGCCTACTGCAGATTCAGTCTTCCCAGCATGGTACAGAGCTAAAATGTTGTTTCTGGTGTCCTTCGACAGCTCTTTGGTCTTCACCATAGTGGAGTTGGAGTGTGAGTGTTTGAGGTTGTGGCACATGGTAACTGGCAGGAGCCGCATTTCACGTTTTGCACCAGGGCTCAAGAACTTCAAGTTACGCCTTTGCTTGCAAGATTTGTACATGTGATATATGTGGTGGCAGCAAGAACATCCCAATGGGGAAGATGGAGGTTCAGCTGGCAGGGGCATATAGGAGGTGCAGCGGTATCAGCTGCTATGGGGCCCTGCATCTTGCGGTGTCCCAAAAGCCCCTTTGACACATAAGAAGACACCGGTATTGGAAATGACACATGCTAACTGGCAGGGGTGCCAATAGGGCAGTACTCCTGCCAGGGGCCCTAATCAAAAAGGGGCCCACTGATATGTTAAAAAATAGGAACTAGTAATGGGTGGGGCCCCATTTGATTTAGCTGCATGGGGCCCTGAAATGTTTAATAGATGACTGATGGCAGCCCTGGCTACCACTGCACCCACTATAACTGCGGCTCTGCCAGCTGAACCTCCATGTTCCCCGTTGGGATATTCTTGCTGCCACCACATATATCATATGTTCTTGGGCACTGGTGAAAAAAAGTGAAACTGGGCTCCTGCCAGATACCATGTGCCATTTCCAATACCGATGTCTCCTTATGTGTTAAAGGGGCCCCATAGCAGTTGCTACCGCTGCACCTCCTATAGCTACTCTGTCCTCATCTTTTCAGTTAGCCATTGAATGGAATGAAGTATTTTAGCCTCTCCATTTTTTTCTGTGACTCTTAGACCCAACATTTCTTCACTAAATTGTTCCATGTATCCAGTTTACCATTATGGATGGTAATTTCAGCTTCTCCTCACCTGTATAGGTATAAAAATTAACCTTAACATCTTCTCCCATTGACTTTAATGGGGATCGAAGATCGGCTGGAGATCGACTCGACCTTCAAATCGATCTTCTCAAAAATCGAGAATCGACTCGATCTCAATCCTTTTAGAGATCGCTCAATACTAGTAGCCAGTGAATGGATTGGCAGAGGGAAGAGGCAGAGGAGGAAGAGGAGATGCGAGGAGAGAGGTGGATCAGATGGGCAGTAGAGTTGAGGATGGATTGAAGAGGAGCAACAGTGCTAGATGGGAGGCCGCAGAGAAGGATGTTGCAGTATCTAGACAGGAGATGATAAAGGCATGGACTAGTAGTTTTGTAGTAGTAATTTAATGGTTTAGATTTTATTATCAGGCTACACCTCTAACCACAGCTTGCTTCCTACCTTGGCTTCACTGCGTGCTGGAGAAACGGAGTGTGAGTTAATAAACCGGAGTTAAAAACCGGAGAGAAAAACTGGTAAATAAACTTAATTTATTCAATACTTTAATCTAAATAACCTTCCTTTTTTTTTCTTCATTGCTGTTGCACTGGGATAATGGACAGCATCACTGGCAATTTTCAGCAGTGTACAGATGATACCCAACTCTACATCTCTGGCCCAGATGTTACCTCTCTGCTCTCCCGGATCCCAGACTGTCTATCGTCCATTTCCTCCTTCTTCTCCTCACATCTCCTAAAACTAAATGTGGAGAAAACAGAACTCATCATCAGTCCACCGTCCACTCTACCCCTCCACCTGAGCTCTCTATCTCAGTCAACGGCTGTACACTCTCACCTGTTCCACAAGTCCGTTGCCTTGGGGTAATCCTGGACTCCGCTCTATCTTTCAAACCACACATCCAAACTCTCACCTCTGCCTGCCGCCTCCACCTGAAAAACATCTCTCACATCCGCTCATTCCTCAACTATGACACTACAAAAATGCTGGTCCATGCTCTTGTCATCTCCCGCCTAGACTAGTGCAACATCCTTCTCTGTGGCCTCCCGTCTAGCACTCTTGCTCCCCTTCAAACCATTCTCAACTCTGCTGCCCGTCTTATCTACCTCTCTCCTCGCTACTCCCCTGCCTCTCCCCTCTGCCAATCCCTTCACTGGCTTCCCATTGCCCATCAAATTAATTTCAAGCTACTAACCATGACCTACAAAGCTCTCCATAACCTCTTCCCTCCATACATCTCTGCTCTAATTTCCAAATATCTCCCCTCACACAATCTCCGCTCCTCACAGGACCTTCTCCTCTGCTCTCCCTTTATCAGCTCCTCACACAACCGTCTCCAAGATTTCTCCCGTGCTTCCCTCACACTCTGGAATTCACTGCCCTAACACATCAGACTCTCCTCCACTTTCACCAGCTTCAAAAGCAATCTGAAAACCCATTTCTTCAGGCTTGCCTATAACTTACACTCACCTTGCTGTCACTACATCCTCCACAAACATGTCTGCCCCCACCTTCTGTCTCTTTCCCCCTCCTTGTAGATTGTAAGCCCTCGCGGGTAGGGTCCTCTTTCCCTCTGTCGTGCCAATTGTCATTCATCACATCATTGTACTCGTTTGACTTATGTTATGTATGTAACCCCCTCGAATGTACAGCGCCCTGGAATCAATGGCGCTTTAAAATAAATAATAATAATCTGCCATATGTATGCACTACTAGAGCAAGATGTCCAGGGTGAATACCGCTGTGGTAGATGTGAGTAAGTTGCTACTCTGGTAGCTCGCATTTTAGACCTAGAGGAGCAAAATGCACCACTAAGGGCGATTCTCAGTGAGCAAACAGTTAGTGGGCTAAATGTTGAGGATGGAGTACTGGATCAGCAGCAGGAGCCGTGTAGCTGGGTTAATTCAGTTAGGAGGAGTTCTAGGGGTACCAGAAAAAGGAAGGCCACTTCTCCTCCTGAGATTCCTAGCAAAATTGCCAAGTTGGGTGATAATGCTAGGAAATCAGCCTCAGAAATGGCAGCCCTAGTGGACACTGCTCTTCCTTGCAGCCGGAAGAGCAGCCCAACTAGTAGTCGGGGGGATGGGATTGCAGGTAGAAAAAGACAGTTGGTAGTTGTAGGGGATTCTATAATCAGGAAGACGACTAGAATAATTTGCTGCCAGGACCGCCTCAACCGAATCGTTTGCTTTCAGGGTTCGGCATGTGGTGGGACGGGTGGATAAATTACTGGGAGGGGCTGGTGATGACCCAGCTGTCGTAGTCCATTTTGGAACCAATGACAGAATACATGGGAGGTGGAGGATCCTAAAGAATAATTTTAAAGAACTAGGCTCAAAGCTGAAGGGAAGGACCTCCAAGGTTGTGTTCTCCGGAATACGCCCTGTGCTATGCGCTACAAAGGAAAGATAGCGGGAGCTCAGGGAGTTAAATGCATGGCTGAAGTCTTGGTGTAGGACAGAAGGGTTTGGATTCTTAGAGCACTGGGCTGATTTTTCATTTTGGGTACAATCTGTTTTCTACAGATAAATTGCACCTGAATGGAAGAGGGTCTGCTGTGCTGGAAGAGAGAAATCTAGAAGGGGTGTGGGAGTATTTAAACTAGGGATAAAAGGGAGGACAATCTAGAAAATGAAGGGGTAGATAGGTTAGAGAGGGGGCAGACTATATCGGCGGGTGGAGAAGTGGACCATGGGCGGTGGTCTAGACCAGTGGATAAGGAGATCCATGTGTTGCAAACAAGCATTGAAGATATAGGTGCCCACAATATCTCATGTAACCTCATGCCATCTACTAAGTGTGTAATATATAATGACATGCTGTCTACTAAAGGTGTAATGTATAATCCCATGCCATCTACCGAAGGAGAGATGTATAATTCCATGCCGTCAGCTGAACGGGTAATGTTTAATCCCATGCTGTCTACTGAATGGGTAATGTATGATTCCATGCCGTCTAATGAACGTGTTAGATATAATCCCAAACCGTCGATGGAAAGTGTAAAACTGGAAGGGAACTTAAAATGTTTATTCACAAATGCCAGAAGTCTTGCAAACAAAGTGGGGGAGCTTGATGCACTAGTTCTAGAGGAGCAGATTGATGTGGTTGGTATTGCTGAAACATGGCTGGAATCCTCGCATGATTGGGCTGTCAACCTTCAAGGTTTTAATATATTTAGGAAGGACAGAGAGAATAAGAGGGGAGGAGGAGTGTCTCTTTATGTAAGGAGGGATATGAAGGCAAATGTGTGAAAGGAAATAGAGGGCGAAGTTGCTGAAGATGTGGAAACATTGTGGGTGGAAACACAAGGGGGGTTAATGCAGGAAAAAATATTTTTGGTGCAATCTATAGACCCCCGAACATCACTGAGGAGATAGAAGAAAAGATGCATAATCAAATAGTGCGGGCAGCACAGGCAGGTACAGTGGTAATAATGGTCGACTTTAATTACCCAGGCCTTGACTGGGGTCACGGTTCTGCATCAACTGAAAAGGGTAGGAAGTTCCTCAATCTGTTAGAGGATAATTTTATGGGGCAGTTTGTGGAGGATTCCACTAGAAGTGATGCTCTGTTGGATCTGGTAATTTCTAACAAAGAAGAACTTGTTGGAGTGGTCATTGTTTCTGAAAATCTAGGTAACAGCGACCACAATATAATTCATTTTAGTGTAAACTGGAAAAAAGAAACACAGAGCGGGAGGGCAAAAACATTTAATTTTAAAAGGGCCAATTTCCCCTTATTGAGGGACACAATACAGGACATAGACTGGGAGCAGCTATTAGCAAATAGTGATGTAGAAGCCAAATGGGAAAGCTTTAAATATACTCTGGAGGAATTTATAGCAAAATGTATTCCTATGGGTAACAAGTATAGGCGATTAAAACTAAATCCAACATGTCTTCTACCTTCTGTTAAAAGGGCAATAAATAATAAAAAAAAAAGGGCATTTAAAAAATATAAGTCAGAGGAGTCAGCATCAGCCTTTGAAACTTATAAAAAGCTTAATAAAATCTGTAAAAATGTGATAAAAGTGTCATGATTATGCCTTAAACACCCCCGTCTTTTGGCTCTGGTCACCGGCCACGGCCAGTACGACGTAAACCATGGTTTTTGACTTAATACTACGTTTCTTATCACTAGTGTGAAATGGGTTTATTTTGTGCTGGGTGCTAATTGATTCCTGGCCAACACCTGTGGCCAGGAATCTTCCAGCACACTCGTGGTTAATTTTTGTTCCTTCTTGAGTGACAGCCTTCTTCTCCTATCTGGTCTTTTGTTCCTTCTGCCTATTGCTTCAGTTCTACCTTTCATCTGTTCCTATATAAGGTCTCTGCTTCCTTCCTGCCTTGCCTGCTATTTTGGCTCATTGCCCTATAGGTTGCCTGCTCTCTTCTGTTGTTTCTGTGATCTCCTGACCTCTCGCTTTGCACCCCGGTTATCCTTTTTGTCTCACGTCTCTGTACCTCGCTGCCCGAACTGTTGCCGAATTTGGACCTCCCCCGGTTATTCTCTTTGTCTGACGATTCTGTACCTTGCTGCCCGTATTGTTGCCGACTTTTGACCGCCCGACTACGTTTATTGTTCTGTGTCTGTTTGTCCTGTCTGTGTCGCACCTATACCAGTGTAGCCATCAGTCTTCCAGTTGGGGCCGGCCTATTAAGGAGTCGGGTTCCCCAAAAGGCAGGGACAGAGGCTGGGACCAGTGTCAGGGCCTCACTTTTCTGTATCTTTGTGTGCGTCCCAGACAGTCCCTGACCTAATAGCAGGCCCATACCCCAGTCAACCCTCCCGGCGGTTTAACATGAGTACCGACTTGTCGGTCACTGACCGCCTAGAGGAGTTGACAACCCAATTCCAGGGCATGGCGGGACTTATAAATCAAATCTCGCAGCGTTTGGACGCCATAACAACCCCCGTACCTGGACTTGCCGCTCCGTCTGTGTCCAATCTGCCCCTGCGTTTGTGAATCACAGCATCCGTTACAAGTCTAAGATGCTTCTACCGGATCGCTTTGATGGAAACCCAGACAGGTTCCGAACTTTCAGGGAATCCTGTCACCTATTTTTTCGCTTTAATTACTTTCCCACTGAGACAGAAAAAGTAACGGTTGTGGTGTCTCTCCTCCAGGGCCCACCTCAGGATTGGGCACTAGCCCCTGAAGCCCCGGAGTGGAGTTCAATTGACAGATTTTTTCAGGCTTTAGGTCATGTCTACGATAATCCTAACCGTGTGGCATGGGCAGAAACTCACCTGCTATCTATTCAGCAGGGCCGCCGCTCGCCGAAAGAATATTGTTCTGAGTTCCGCCAATGTGTTACTATGACCGGGTGGTCTGATCAACCCCTAAAACCCTGTTCAGACAAGGGTGTCTGAAGTGGTAAAGGATGCCATGGTCAGCCATCCAACCCCTGAGACCCTAAATGACTTCATGACTCTAGCTGTGACCATTGACAGAAGACTGGAGGGGGAGACGCAGGGAAAAACAAGGGGGGGTCGACTTTTCAATTCAAGTCAGATTTTTCTGTAAAATCTCCTCCTACCTTCTCTGAAAATTCTCCTCTTCTATCCTCATCGCCTACTCCTGAAGAAGAACCAATGGTGTTGGGTTTTACATCTGCTGCCACCAGGAGGAGACATCGGTTGGAGAATGCCTTATGCTTTTATTGCGGAAAACCTGATCATTTTCTGAAAGACTGTCGACAAAGCCGTCACCTCAAGAAAAACGTCAAATGCTGAGTAATTTCCAGGAAGGTAACTCCGGTATACAGGTACCTCCTAACTCTGGTAATAAGTTTTTTTTTTGCCTGTAACCTTGGCCTCTAATTTTAAGAATTTTTCTTGTCAAGCTATGATCGACTCAGGTGCTGCTGCTAGTTCATCAGTATGGTTTGTTGTCCAGGCTGGGTTTGGAACTAGTTCCATTGAGTGCTCACTTTTTTGTTTCAGGGTAGATTCTACCTCCCTAATCGGGGCAAGAATAAAAGTTTCGTACTGCTGAGAATCACTTTGAATGTTGGGAGTTAGCATACGGAAAAACTTTCGTTTTTTGTCATGGAGAAACTCGCTGCGGATTTTATTCTTGGGTTGTCTGGCTCCACCTCCATAAACTGTGTTTGACAGAGGACCACGAGTTGATCAAATCGGTGACTCATGTGGTGCTCATTTGAAGGTTGTTGATCCTTGGTGTGTGCTGTAATTAATACACACTATATTTCAGAATGTAAATCGACATTTAGATAAGGATGTTACTGATAATCTGCCTCCGCACCAGCTGATGATTGCACAAAGACCTCACTCCGGGGACAAAGCTTAACATAACTGCCCAGAGCGAGAGTCTATACTTTGTATATTTAGAAAACCTGAAAAACATTGTTCTCCGGGAGTTAGTGTCTCGACTACCAATTCACTGAGTTCTTTCGTCTGAGCTGATCCCTTTTGCTGGGAGGAGGGCTCCGATCTCATGTACTCCGCCATTACAGGTTGCAAAACTGACATAAAATCCGCTGTTAATCGACTGTGCACAGTCTGGGTTAAAAATCATAAGACTCTTAAAAAAGCCCAACTGAGAATCAAAAAACCTAGTGGTAAATGCCGACCCAGACCCAAATATCTCCGCCTTCCCACCAGTGAAATATGCTCCCAAAGCTGTAAGGGGAAAAATTCACCAAACCCACTCTGCTAAACCTAGAGGCTCTGAGGTCCGGTGGCCCCTCATAAAGGGGGGGGGGTACTGTCATGATTGTGCCTGAAACACCCCTGTCTTTTGGCTCTGGTCGCCGGCCACAGCCAGTACGACGTAAACCATGGTTTTTGACTTAATACTATGTTTCTTATCACTAGTGTGAACTTGGTTTATATTGTGCTGGGTGCTAATTGATTCCTGGCCAATGCCCGTGGCCAGGAATCTTCCAGCACACTCGTAGTTAATTTTTGTTCCTTCTTGAGTGTTCCTATATAAGGTCTCTGCTTCCTTCCTGCCTTGCCTGCTATTTTGGCTCATTGCCCTATAGTTCGCCTGCTCTCTTCTGTTGTTTGTGATCTCCTGACCTCTCGCTTTGCACCCCGGTTATCCTTTTTGTCTCACGTCTCTGTACCTCGCTGCCCGAACTGTTGTCGACTTTAGACCGCCCCTGGTTATTCTCTTTGTCTCACGATTCTGTACCGCGCTGCCCGTACTGTTGCTGACTTTTGACCGCCCGACTACGTTTATTGTTCTGTGTCTGTTTGTCCTGTCTGTGTCGCACCTATACCAGTGCAGCCATCAGTCTTCCGGTTGGGGCCGGCCTATTAAGGAGTCGGGTTCCCCAAAAGTCAGGGACAGAGGCTGGGACCAGTGTCAGGGCCTCACTTGTCTGTATCTTTGTGTGTGTCCCAGACAGTCCCTGACAAAAAGAAGCTAAAATTCAGGATGAAAGGCAGGTGGCCAAGGACAGCAAGACAAACCCAAAGAAATTCTTTAAGCATATAAATGCCAAAAATCCAAAGTTGGAGCATGTAGGACCCTTAAAAAACAGTAATGGGGAGCTGGTCACTGGGGACCAGGAGAAGGCAGACGTATTAAATAGGTTCTTCATCTCAGTATATACTAACGATGAGAAATCGGTTGATGGGGGTGGGCCCAGTGCAGATGTATTTGGTGCCAGTACTGTTAATAAATCATCTGCTATAAGTGATTGGCTCAGTGTAGAAATGGTCCAAACCAAGTTAAATAAACTTAATGTGAACAAAGCTCCAGGCCCTGATAGCATACACCCAAGAGTTCTTAAAGAGCTCAGCTCGTTATCGGTGTGCCCCTGTATATGATATTTAGAGATTCTCTGGTGACTGGTATAGTGCCAGGAGATTGGCGCAAGGCAAATATAGTTCCCATCTTCAAAAAAGCCTTCAAGTCTTGCCCAGGTAATTATAGACCGTAAGTTTAACATCTGTTTGGGAAAATGTTGAGGGCTCATAAGGGACTATATACAGGAATATGTAGAAGAATGCAATATTATAAGTGATTGCCAGCATGGTTTTACTAAGGACAGAAGTTGTCAAACCAACCTGATCTGCTTTTATGAAGAGGTGAGTACAAGCGGGGCAGCTGTGGATATTGTGTTTTTAGACTTTGCAAAGGCGTTTGACACTGTCCCTCATAAGCATTTGTTGGGTAAATTAGAATCCATTGGGTTAGAAATAAGTGTGTAATTGGATTAAAAACTGCCTCAGAGAGTGGTGGTAAATGACTTCTACTCTGAGTGGTCCCCTGTTATGAGTGGTGTGCCACAGGGCTCAGTATTGGGTCCTCTTTTATTTAATGTATTTATTAATGATATAGTGGAGGGGATCAATAGCACGGTTTTTAATTTTGCAGATGACACCAAGCTATGTAGGGTAGTGCAACCAATGGAAGATGCTCATAAATTGCAAGCATACCTGGACACACTGAGTGTTTGGGCATCCACTTGGCAAATGAGGTTCAATGTGGATAAATGTAAGGTTCTGCATCTGGGTACAAATAATCTGCAGGCATCATATGTCCTAGGGAGAGAAAAACTTGGAGAATTGCTTGTTGAGAAAGATATATGCGTTCTTGTAGATCATAGACTACAGAACAGCATGCAGTGTCAATCAGATGCCTCTAAGGCAAGCATGATATTGTCGTGTATTAAAAGAGGCATGGACTCACGGGACAAGGATGTAATTCTTCCGCTGTATAAAGCATTGGTGCGACCTCACTGTTCAGTTCTGGACTCCAGGTTATAGAAAAGATGTAATGGAGCTAGAGAGAGTGCAAAGACGAGCAACCAAACTTATAAGGGGAATGAAGCATCTTAGTTATGAGGAGTAGCGTTGAGCGATTATTATCGACAAAGTTGAAATCGGCACAGTTTTTATGTTGATCGAAATTTTTAGATCATGCGATAATTTAGGTTAAAATCTGTGCATCATCTATTAAGATCGCGCCATTTTCGGCGCTCCTGTAATTTTGGCGGCCAGCAAATCAGCTTACAGATAGAGCAGGGTGATATGTGTGTGCGACGTCATGACTGGGATGTGTGTATGGTTGCAATTGGCTGGAAATATCACATGACCTCGTTTACATAGACTAGCGTTTCCTGTTCAGCCTCAGTGTCTCTCAGCGTCTCAGAGCAGATAGGACGTGCGCTCTGCTTGTGTCCAAACAGCTCAGCGAAAATAATCTATTTCTTCACAGACAAAGCTCTACTGTTAGCTGTGATCCTTACAACTTAGTTAGATTAGAGATTGGAAGATATTATGAAGTTAGGTAGAGAAATTAAAAGGAGCATCTACCGCTGTAAAGTCAAGGGGAAGAGCGGGAGGGGAGGGGGGGGGCCCGTGGGCGAACACAGACAAGCTCTATGAAGAATACTGGATAAAGTTCACCAAGACTTAGTGTAGACATTGCACTGCAATTAGCTTTATTATTAACAGTTTTCTATTGAAATATTTCCTGGATATTGGGCAGCCTGAACTAATACTAGGATACACATCTTTTCTAGTAACTGCAGGTCTCTTTGTTAGGTGCAAAACTCCACTTTAATTATCAGTATACATTTCAGATAGGTGTTCATTTTAAATTTTGCCCATTCCACCTTTGTTCATAAATACACCTTGCAGTTAAATTAGAATCCAGCAATTTTGTAGTCAGCACAGGTTGATAAGTGCCAAAAATACCTTGTATTATCCGAATACATTACAGATACGTGTTTTTTGCACTTTTGCCCAGTCCAGATTTGTTGATAGAGCCACCTTGCAGTTAAATTTGAATCCAGCATTGTGTAGTTACCACAGGTGATTGATAGGTGCCAAAAAAATACTTTTTATATCCGAATACATTACAGATACGTGTTTTTTCACTTTGGCGCACTACAGCTTGTTCATTGAGGCACCTTGCACTTAAATGTGAATACTGCAATTTTGTAGTCACCACAGCTGAATTGAAAGGTGCCAAAAATACCTTGTATTATCCGAATACATTTCAGATACGTGTTTTTTCACTTTGGCGCAGGCCAGCTTTGTTGATAGATCTATTTGCAGTTAAATTTGAATACAGCAAATTTGTAGTCACAACAGGTGAATTGATAGGTGCCAAAAAATACCGTTTATTATCCGAATACATTTCAGATACGTGTTTTTTCACTTTGGCGCAGGCCAGCTTTGTTGATAGATCTACTTTGTTGAATCCAGCAATTTTGTTTTGATTTGAGGGATTTTGGAGAATAGCTGTGATTTCCCGTCTTTTAATAAGAGATTTTTCCAAAAATCTTCCATCCCCTTCTAAAAATTTTTATTTTTCTGAACATGGAGCGAAATTCGGGTTTGGTAAGGAGCAAAGACCCTTGATTCCCCCAAGCATTTTTTATATGCCCCTTTCCCCGTAAACGTAAGAAAAGGCCAAAGAACCTTGGGTTGGTTAACCACCACCAAATGTTGTCACATGCAGGAATGCAGAGTTTGAAATAAAGGGGAACATTTGGGCCCAAAAAAAAGGCCCAGCCCCAAAGCCGGGCCCAAAAAACCATTTGTCCACCCTTGCCCTTCCGCCCCCTCCACCCCCCCAAGCTTTCCCTCGGGCTGCCCTTTTTCTCTCGGGAGTCATGTCAGGGATCAGCCCCCCTTCAGCCTCCCCCTTTCCCCCGGGAATTTCAAACCAGAAACACCGGGAAAACCCTTTCCTCCCCCTTTCCTTCCCCAGTTTGACGACCGGGCAACCGTACAGGGGCCCCAAGTTAGCACCCACCCTTTTTGTTTCCCAGGTTTGGGAGCAGAAAAAAAACATTTTAAAACCCAAACCCACCCCAAACCCAAAAAACCCTGAATTTTGGGGCCATTGCCAGGCTTTTTTGTTGGGAAAATTTTTTTCCCTTTTCCCGTCTGGTGGCCCGGGATGGGTTCCGATTCGGGCCCCTTTCCCTGCCCTCAATACCAGATGCGTCCCTCCCCTGGCCACCCAAAGTGTCATTAAAATTTCAAGCGCGTTGTCTGCATCTGGGGCCCGGGTAAAAGCCCATCTGACCCCCGACACATGGATAGTAAGCACGGCCAAGGCCGCTAAAATCTCTGGGGGGGGACAGTATGGGTGAGTGGGGGGGTTCTCGGGGGGCGTGCCGGGGGTTCAGGCTCGGGCACGCTCTTCAAAACGCAGGGAAGGGGGAAAGGGTTTTTTCCCCCAACGTCCTTTGGTGGCATCACGTGCCCAAAAAAAAAACCAGGCCGTTTTTAAAAATTAAATCTGTCTTGGAGACCGTCCACACACAGGAAAGGAGCTGTGGACGGTCCCCAAAAACGAGACTGAGCAGGGGCCGGGGGTCCCCAAAAACCCTTGTCCCCAGGAAAGGTGGTGTGCGAAAACGGGCAAAAACTGCGGGCCCGTTTTTAAGACCCGGAAAAGGCGGGAAAAGCACCCCCTTTTTGCTTGGACATGTCATGAACCTTGGTCCAAAAAATTTCTAAAGAGCTCCCCGGGGGTTTGGGGGGATTTCCCTGCTGGGGAAAGGCTGGGAACGTTAAGTTCCCCTTTCCCGGGGCCCCTTCGCACCCTGCTTCGTTGGGCCTGGCGGGTTTTGAGCGTCAGTCGGTTCCCCGTAAAAACCGTTTCATTTTGCGTGGCAAAACGCGGGAAATTCCCCCCTCACTTGCCCCGCGATTTTTGGCAGCAGCGCAATGTTTTTAGCAGTAGGGAAGGGGGACACATGGCCTGACAAGCAGGGGTTTTGGGGCCCTGGGGTTTTTGAGCCACCGAGAGTGGGGCAGGTGAAAGATTTTTGGCACCTCCTTGCAGTTTTAAAGAAGCCAAAAAAAGGGTTTCAGTGTGGACAATCCCCCTTTTTTGGCTTGAGTTTTGTGGTGATTTTTGTTCGGGAATGATCGTTGGACATCGGGAAAACAACAGGTCCCCCCAGGACGGAGGAGGAGTGGACACAAAAGCGGAAACGGGAGCCTTTCTCTCCGTAAATCCCCCAAGGCCCGCCCGTTTCACAATTTCATCGGACTTCATTAGGCAGTGGTTGGGGGGTCCAGAGCTAGTGCAAGGGGGGCCCCATCCCCTTCAGGGTCCCATCATTTTTCAGGCAAGTGGGGCCCAGGTGTTGAAGCTGGGGCCAGGGGGGGGAGGGGGAGGAGGAGGAGGTTTTCCTAGACACCAAATTTCCCGACGCCCCCTGCCGGGGAAAGGAGATTGGCGTGAATTTGAGGCGGAGGAGGAAGAGGGAGGAAGATCATTTTGTAGGGGCCCTCGCCCCGAGGCTTGGGAAAATCAAGGATCCCTCCTTTTCCCCCTGAGTGTTTGGGGGTGCTCCATTTCCCCCAACATGACCCTCGCATTTTTAAGGCCCAATAAAAGGGATGAACAACATTTAAACTGGGTGGCCCCTCCTGGACCCGGGGGTTTAAAAAACCAAAATCAGCATTTTCCCTTCCCAAACCCCAAAAAATTTAGAGAGTAAAATGCAGGAAATGGAGACCTTTTTGATTTATCAACTGGGGGAATCTGGGTTTTCGTTTGCTTCACGTTCCCCCCAAAAGTCACGGGGAACCAAAAATTTGCGAGTGGAAAAGCGTAGAGTGCCAAGTAGCCGGGGAGCGGCAGCAGCGGCAAAGGGTTTTGGGAAACCTTAAAGGGGGGACCCCTTTGGGAATCTTTATTTTCCAAACCCCACCAACGGGTTTCAATGCAGGGCACACATAACAACAGAGGGCCCGCTTAAGTAAGGTGCCCCGACTATCTGCGTCTCCCAAAACCCATGTTTTTGTATGTGTTCCGGAACCCAAAAGGGGTTCTGGGGATCCCAAAATGGACGTTTTTCCCGAGTCGCTCGCCCCAAAAGAGGTGTTGTCCTGCCCCCGCAGCCGCGTCATATCTGAGCGGGGCCCCTTTAGCCAGTGGAGGGGGTCATTAAAAGACAAACGGGATCCGGCCCTTTCCCAAAAATAATGTGGGTCGTTTGGGCTTTCATCAAGATGAATCAGGCCCTGGTTTTTTGGGTGTTTTTGGCCCAATTGTTTGAAGTCCCCCGGAAAAATTAGTTGCCCGGGCTACTTCACATTTCCCCTTCAAACAGAAAAAGGCCCCCTTGAAAAATGTTTTTTTAAAATGATATTTTTTCTGCAATTTTTTTTTTCTTTTTCCCAAAAAGTTCATTTTTGGTTTTGAGGAGACTGTAAAAGGGCAGGGCCCCAAAGGTTTTATGGGCAACACCGTATTTTTCCCTTTACTACTTTATTTTAGAAATTTTTGCATTTCAATGGTTTTTAGGTCATTTTAGCTGTGAGATAAGCTTTAATTATGGTCCTTTGGAACAGGGAAAAGGGGGTTTTTAAAATTTGGGATTTTCCCTACAATTTTAATAGTGGCTGAGAAGTCCTTTTTTAAAATTTTTTGGGGCATGCTTTCTTTGAAAAAAGCAGCAAAACTACAGGTCCTATTATAAAAAAATTTTTTGTTTCTAACAGACATTTGTTTTTTTACCAAAATTTTCAAAAGTGGCTTTAAGGGTCATGCTTTGAATTTTTTGGGGGAAATTTTTCTGTGACATGCAAACTATTTCTACAGGTTCCTATTATAAAAAATGTTTTTTTTTAACGACATTTTTTTCACAAAATTTTCAAGAGTGGTTTAAGGGTTTATTGCTGTCAGAAAACAGGAATAGGTTTGGACACTGTTAATGGGGCAAAATTGCAAAATGGGCTTGTTTTTGCAAATCTTTTAAAATAGCTATCAAACCCGTATTGGAAAACCCCTTTAATACAATTAAAAAAAAAGAAACAAAGAAAGGTGGGATTCCCTCCTATTTTAAAAAAAGGGGGTTTTTTTAGAAATTAAAAATATTAAAAAAAAATTTTTATGTACAAAAAAAGCTGGTAAAAAAATTCCTCTGGGAAATTTTTACAAGGGGGGTACAAGAAAAAATTGACCCGATGTTGGTTTTTTCCCGAAAAGGCATGGAGTATGGAGCCGGCAGAGGAAAAAGTAAGGGGACAAATTTTTTCCAGCCCGTTTTAGTTTAAAAAGAGAAAAAAAATGCCAAGAAAAAGGGCAACCCGGGTGGAAAGGAGCGTTAACCCCCAGTATTTCCAAGTGAAGGTCAATTTTGGGCCGCACTATACGGAGGGGGGAAAAACGTACCCGGACAGGGACAGTATATGTCCGTGAAACTAAAAAAGGTGTTGAAAGGGCTCCTTTTTCCCGGGACTTTTTAATCTGGGGTCATGCAAAGGGTTTTGGGGGTCATGCTGTGGCCCCGGGGCAGGTATAGTCAATGTCCAAATTCAACTAAAATGGTGGGTTTTTAAAAAACTCCCTTTTTTCCCGGGACTTTTTAATCTGGGGTCATGCAGGTTTGGGGTTTATGGTTTTGGCCAGGGACCCCCATATCAATGTCCGTGAAAATAAAATGGGGTTGAAAAAAACTCCTTTTCCCCGGGACTTTTTTTTAAACTGGGGGTCAGACAGATTTAAAGGGATTTTTGGGTACGGACAGATATAGTCAATGGGCCAGGTTTAACTAAAATTTGGGGGTTGAAAGACTCCTTTTTTCCCGGCCCCTTTTGAAATTTGGGGGGCTTTCTGTGGCCCCAAAACAGGGTTTTGTCAATGTCCAGTGAAAATAAAATGGTGGGGGGAAAAATCCCTTTTTTCCCGGGACTTTTTTTTAACTTGGGGGGGCATGCCCGGTTTGGGGCTCATTTTTGCGTTTCCGGGGTTATTCAAAAGTTTCCCGTTAAGTAAAATGGGTGGTTCAAATCATACTGCCCCTTTGGGATTTTTAAAATTTTTGGGTTTTATTTCAGGTTTAAGGGTATGCTGTGGTTTCAAGAAGGGATAGTGTATGGTTTTGTGATTTTTTTTTTGTGGGTTTTTAAAAATAAGTGTGTTGCCTAAGATGTAGCAAAGTAAACCCTTTGATGTTTTGGATTTTAAATTTTAGGGTTCTCCAATTTCCCGGTGTTTTTGCTCTCCCATAGACTTTAAGGTCATCGATCATAATAAAACTTTTCGACCCTCGAATATTTGTGGGTTTGGGGTGGTCGGACCATTTACCCATGTCGGGTGGCCAAAGTAATCGCCTTTAAAAACTAATGAGGAGAGGTTAATTTGAATTGAAATTATTTAGTCTTGAGCAAAAAACCGGGTTTTGAGGGGAATGATTAATTTATAAATATAAATGGTCCCCCCAAAAAGTTTGGGGAAAAAAAAAATTTTTTTAAAGTAAAGCCCCCTCAAAAGAAAGGGGGGCCCTTTTCCCCTTTGGTTTAGAGGAAAAAAGATTTAATCTCCACAGGAGAAAAATGTTCCCTTTACTTTTAAAAAATGTGGAAAAAGCCGCCTGGGAGCTTGGGCACAGCAAAGGAAAAAGTTGTGTGTTTCAAGAAAGGCTTAGATAACTACCTGAAACGAAAGAATATTAATGCGTACGTAGCTATGTAAAATTCTGGATCCTGGTTGGTGGCGGCTATGGGGTCAGAGCTGGGGTCTCCCCTGGAGCAGATTGGTTCTTGCCTTGTGGGTTTCAGGGCATTAACCAGTGGGGGGGGCTGGGCTTGAAATCCTTGTCTCCATCCCTTCACCCACATTTTCCGCACCCTTGGTTGAACTTGATGGACACGTGTCTTTTTTTAACCGTACTAACTAACTATTACATGCTACTACATGATAACACTCTGCGTAACATCTCTAACAACGTCTTAGCACACCCAATCATGCACAACTTTCACCAGCCCCAACACAACAATGGCATTACTAGGGTCTATAGCGATGTATTTATATAAAATAATAAATTTTATGTAAATAAATACGTACTAATAGCTATGAGACAATCTTCTATGTACGATCCTTCTAAATAATGGTCATACAGTTACCACACAATACTGCTATACAATGAGTGGATATCATTATCAAACTGTTACTGTAAAATATATACCAAGACCAATACTATCAATAATACCACTATCCAAAGAACAAATAATACCACCACACCATGACCACATATCACCACTATACAATGAGTGGATATCATTATCAAACTGTTACTATACAATATATACCAAGACCAATACTATCAATAATACCACTATACAAAGAACAAATAATACCACCACACCATGACCACATATCACCACTACGTAGTAACCATGTAGTGGCCATGTAATGATTGATAGCAGTTGTACACATTGGCTCTGCAGACATATACGTGTAAGTGGTTACAGTGCAGTTCCATCCAGTCACTAACAAATGATGTCTTTTCTGATTGGGATCGTTCTCTTTTCCTTTTCAATTTCTTCCAGCCACGACTCAATACAGAAGTTAACACATAAACATCTTAGAATCCTCACATTTTCAGCACCTCCTACCTCTGTACATACTCCCTATGAGCTTTTAAGTTAGGGTTGTATTTTGTATTGGTCCTAGACTGCATAACACAATGGAAGGAGGAGGGGGAGTACAGGCCACATCTTACAGCCACAATCTCCTGAGGAAAGCAACAGAGGACCAACCTTCTGAAGATTGTGATGTGGCTTGTACCCCTATGATCATATTGTGCGGCCTTAACTCCATCTCCTGCGTCCCCAGAATATCAATTACAGGTTCTTCAAGGGGCGCAGGTAATGGAATTTAATACTGTCTTGTTTTTTTGTAGTGTTTCTACAGATTTCCCCACTGGACTACATAGGAACAGCACTGGAGCCACTTTTTTAAAATAAAATGGTAAGTGTGGAATGGTGTCAGGGAGTGTTTATTTAACTCCTTAACGACCGCCCACAGTCTTTTGACGGCGGGGATTTCAGGTCGTTGATCTGCAGCGACGTCTGCAGACATTGGAGTTTGCGGAGCCCGACGCCCACAGCAACACTGGGAACGGGGCTGTACTACACAGCCCTATTCCCAGCACAGCTTCTGCAAGCACCGGGGAAATGGGAAACGTCTGCTCCCCGGTGCTTTAACCCTTTGATTGCCACAGTTCGTCACCGCAGCGCAATCAAAGGGTTTCCCTGTTCTGTTGGGTGATCGGGACTCCCGGTGACCCAGACAGAGAACCTACAGTAGCCCCAGGGCTGTCTGTGTAAGAAGCCAGTGATCAGGACAGACTGTGTGCTGCCCTGATCACTGCCTGCGTCAGACTGACACAGATTATAATGTATTAGCATATATGAATATGTTAATACATTACTAAGTGTAAAAACAAAAAAATTAATAGTTATCCCTTCATGGGATTTAAAAAAAAAAAGTAAAAAACATAAACAGTGTAAAAAAATAAATAATAAAATAAAAATAAATATTTAATAAAAAATAATTGTGCATATGTTACACACACAAAAAAATCCTTACACATATTAAGTATCCACATGACCGTTATAACCTGTAGAATTAATCTAACAAGTTATTAATTGTAAAATTTGAATGGTGTAAAAGAAAAAAAAAAAAAATGGAAAACATTTTAAAAACATTCTGCAATTATATATAAGTGAACTTAAACTATTCCCCCATAAAGTATAACTCGTCTCGAATAAAATGAGGCCTCATACAACTGTGTCATTAAAAAAATAAAAATGTTACTATTGTTGAAATGCAAGGAGGCAAAAACTAAAAAAAATTTCTGGTCATTAACTACTTTTCAGGCATTTGGCTTAAGGGGTTAAACTAAGTGTTTTTTCTTTGTGTGTTTTTTTAATTACCGTATATACTCCAGTATAATCTGAGTTTTTCAGCACAAAAAATGTGCTGAAAAGGCCGTCCTTGGCTTATACTCGAGTCACCGTCTGCGCCTGGGTACTGCCATAGCCCGGGTTCGCTTCAGCTGTATGCAACTCCTGGGAGCGCATACAGCTGACTCTCTGGTTTCTTGTTGGTGTCCTCTGGGAGTGCATACAGCTGAAGACACTATTGCGGAGCAGAGAGCGAGCGCTCCCTGCTCCGCAATAGGACTCCGTAAGTTTCCGGCACAGGCAGCATGAGTGTCATCACGCTGTCTGCGCGGCCTCATGACATCACGTAGCCTGTGCCGGGAAGAAGATGCATCGGAGCAGTGGGGGAGAGAGGTAAGTACTTGATTTTTTATTTTTTTAACAAACCCTGCCTATACCTGCTATGGGGGACATATACCTGCCTATAACTGCTTATACCTGCTATGGGGGACAAATACCTGCATATACCTACATATGGGGGACATATACCTACATATGGGGGACATATTCCTGCTATGGGGGACATATACCTGCCTATAACTGTCTATACCTGCCTATGGGGAGACTTTTACCTTTCTATAATTGCCTATACCTGCCTATGGGGGGGTCATATACCTGCCTATAACTGCCTATACCTGCTATGAGGGACATATACCTGCCTATGAGGGGACATATACCTGCCTATAAATGCCTATACCTGCTATGGGGGACATATACCTGCATTTAACTGCCTATACCTGCTATGGGGGACAAATACCTGCCTATAGGGGACATTAAACTGCCTATACCTGCCTATGGGGACATATACCTACCTATAGGGGAAATTAAACTCTCCATACCTACCTATGGGGGACATTAAACTGCCTATACCTGCCTATGGGGGTCATTAAACTTCTGTAATGTTATTGATATCCATTTTTATTTTTGAAATTTACCAGTAGCCGCTGCATTTTCCCCTAGGCTTGTATGCGAGTCAATAAGTTTTCCCAGTTTTTTGTGACAGAAGTAGGTGCCTCGGCTTTTATTTGGGTCGGCTTATACTCCAGTATATACTGTATTTTATTCTAGTGTCAGTAATGGAGATATCTGACAGTTGCCTTTCCATTACTATTGCCGGGGCCTAGTGTCAGCCACCAGGGCTTTTTGTCACCCAATGGCTGACGCTAATAACCTTTCACTATTACTCCAGGATTCAATACACCAGGGTTACTAGGAAGAACTGGGTTACCATTAGAAGCAGATCCTCTAATACAATAGTCTGCTTTTGTGGAGGCTGTGGACTTGTATTTTGATAATAGGAAGGGTGGAATATTTATGGACTTCACCATCCTGTATGAGACTGCAGCTGTAAGTTTTACCATGGTACAAACAACAAGAGAAATTAACCCAGCTCAACCGTTTATATTTGTGTGTAAATCACTCCAGACGAGGCATGGTCGTGAGAACCACTCCCAAGGATCCGCTTCTAAACATAGAGAAACGATACCAGCTTCAAGTCGAGATAGGACCAACGGAAGACCAAATTCTTGTTAGTATAAAAACAAACCCTTTATTTTCTCATATTTTAAGATCATGGTAGTATTCCACAGAAGTTCATGCACAACAATTACTCTAGGAATAACCATGGTGGTTATGAAAGATGGGGGGACTCCACTTCATTTTATGTTGAAAATCTAAAGAGGAACAAATTATTAAAAGAAAAAAAATGATATGATTTTCATAACCAGGCAAGGTAAAACCCACAGTTGCAGCCTAATACTACCAGGATGGGGAAACCCGTGGATTTGGGCCCTTTTTATCCTTAAAATACCAGCCAACAGCCACCACCGCAGAGGAATGTGCCCTGGATCTCTGAGAAATACCTGTGGTTGCTTGTTATTTGGGGTGTGGTTCTTCACGGCAGTCTAGGCATTGCTTAGAATTTTTTAAGAAAAAAAAAAGAGAGTAAACCTAGTAAAAATTGCCGGTGCCCTTGCCCTACATATTTTTCAAAGGTCTTTCACCAAAAACTGGCACACGTCCGACACCCTTGGCAGTTTTGTATGCGCCAATTCTTAGGGGGTGTGTCACACTACAATCATAAGATTAGACATATTTATGAATGTGTCCCGAAAGAATATGGTGCACAAATGTCATACTGATCCAGGGCAAGATCAAATTGGCGAGACAAATTTTGCCGCACATTTTTGCCCATGTTTTGCCGCTTGTTTTTGTCTTACAGTGGAACACATTTATAAAGTGCTGTGAGATACTTTCATGCATACTGACAAATGCTACACTAATCTACTGTTAAGTACAACTGTCTAGTCTGCCCAGTTTTCATACATGTTGTCCTTAGCTTTTAATTTATCTAATCAAGTAAGATGTACTGTATGTGCTGCTGTAACAATTTGACTATGAAAAAATATGTTTGCATTGTTGATACATAAAAAAGCAAAAAATGCAGCAGTGCCAGCTGGCACTACAAACCATACCAACAATAAATAAATTAAACATTTAAATTGCATTACTGATAGCTTTTCGGTAGGTATAAAATTGATCAAATTGAGTATGTCCACCTACCCCGTCAAGATAATCTCATCAAGTTGGTCCCTTATGAAAAATTTGCCTCTCAATGAAGCTAAAACTTCCATACCTTTATAGCAACAGGCTCCATTCACACTGATTATATAGACCTCAAGAAAGATGGCTTGGTGCAAAGGCCAAAATGGAGGCAGCTTCCCTTCCAAATGTCAATGCAAAAAAGAAAAATCTGTCTTTTTTTATAGAATAAAATGCACAATTATATTGGTACAAAACAGTAAACATAATGGCTAATACACTGCACTTTGGTCTGGTAAGTTTACTAGGTTTTTATATTTGAGAGAGAGAGAGCTGAGATTGAGAATCCCAATGGAAAAAGTAGAATAGCAACCACAGCAATGTGAGTGTAGAAAATTTAAATGTGTACAGTGCAGAGGAATATGAAGGGCAAGTAACACAAAGATGGTCTGAAGCTATGGGAATCAGGACATTATATTGTCTGCCATTGCTTATTGTCATCTTTGGTAGCCCTGAAGATGACAGAATGGTACCATGATCTTCCGTAGAATCCACTCTGACCGTGTCCAAAATATTATACACAGTAGCCAGATGATAAAAATAAATTTGCAACATTGTGCAAATCAAACAAATAAAACATGCTAAAAAATTATCTTTCCACTCACCCACCGGTTAAGTCCTGGCAAGTGTAGTTGGTATATCTGAAATGTCCCTAATTAGATAAGTGAGTTTGGTAAGATATGGAAGAAAGTGAAAACTCCAGACTTAGTATAAATTTTGCAGAATCTGCAATTCTATGTGTGTATTTTTTTCCTTCCAGACTCTACTACACCACATATGATGTCTGGGAGCTTTGGAAAACAGATAAATCATCCCAAAACTTCTGAGTACTATATAATGTGTTTTGCACACCTGGGGTGGCTGAAGAAAACAACTTTAAGCAGTATCTTGTCATGCTGTCTATTCAAGCCATTTGCATACTACAGTGCACCTGCACGGCTAGTAGTCACAAGGTCGTCACATTATATTGTGCAGCATTATCGTTGGTTTACACAAAATCAATACCGTGGACAATCTCAAACTATGTAATACATGATTCAATGAATCTATCAATCTTTGCAAACTATAGGCATTAGTTATTTTATATACAGGAATATGTGGACAAATACAATATCATAAGTGATTGCCAACATGGTTTTACTAAGGACAGAAGCTGTCAGACTAACCTGATCTGTTTTTATGAATATTGTGTTTTTAGACTTTGCAAAGGCATTTAACACTGTCTCGTATAAGCGTTTGTTGGGTAAGTTAGAATCCATTGGGTTAGAAATAACAGTGTGTAATTGGATTAAAAACCGGATTGTACTCAGAGTGGTGGTACTCTTAGTGGTCCCCGGTTATGAGTGGTGTGCCCCAAGGCTCATTATTGGGTCCTCTTTTATTTAATGTATTTATTAATGATATAGTGGAGGGGATCAATAGCACTGTTTCTATTTTTGCAGATGACACCATGCTATGTAGTGTAGTGCAATCAATGGAAGATGCTCAGAAATTGCAAGCAGACCTGGACACACTGAGTGTTTGGGCATCCATTTGCCAAATGAGGTTCAGTGAGGATAAATGTAAGGTTCTGCATCAGGGTAGAAATAATCTACAGGCATCATATGTCCTAGGGGGAGAAAAACTTGGAGAATCGCTTTGAGAAATATCTGGGCGTTCTTGTAGATCATAGACTATAGAACAGCATGCAGTGTCAATCAAATGCCTCTAAGGCAAGTAAGATATTGACGTGCATTAAAAGAGGCATGGACTCGCGGGACAAGGATGTAATTCTACCTCTGTATAACGCATTGGTGCGACCTCACTTGGAATATGCTGTTCAGTTCTGGGCTCCAGTTTATAGAAAAGATGTAATGGAGCTAGAGAGTGCAAAGATGGCAATCAAACTTATAAGGGGAATGAAGCATCTTAGTTATGAGGAGAGGTTAGTAGAATTGAACTTAATTAGTCTTGAGAAAAGACGGCTTCAGGTGGACATGATTAATTTATATAAATATGTAAATGGTCCCTACAAAAAGTATGGGGAAAAATTATTTCAAGTAAATCCCCCCTCAAAAGACAAGGGGACATTCCCTTAGACTAGAGAAAAAAGGACTCCATCTCCAATCTTTACTGTAAGAACTGTAAATCTGAGGAGCTAGTTACTCGGGAACTTTGGATTTTAAGAAAGGTTTAATATCTACCTGAAACAAAAGATATTAAGTGTCGTAACCCAAAATTACAATTTGGATCCTGGTGGTGGCGGCTCTGCTTTGAAAATGGGGTCTCACTTGAGCGATTTGGTTTTCTTGCCTTGGGGTTTTGGGCATTAACCGTGGGGAAGCGGGGCTTAAAAATCCTTGCCCCTTCCTTTCACCCACATTTTCCCCCCCCCCTTTAGTTGAACTTATGAACCATTGTTTTTAAACCGTATAATATGTAATAATTTGTTATAATCTTAAGTATGAAAATCCTAAATTTTTTATTCCATGGCATAGTTGTAGGACATACTTATTTGCTCCAAAGTACGCTCTGCAAATTCAGTGAAAACATTGTACCAATATAGCATTCAAAATCATTGTCGTTGCTCAGATAACGATGATCTTATGATTGTATTTCTCAGCAAGTACTGTACGCCCATAAAAAGAAGTGGGCTTATTTTCCCCGGGAAATAGAAAAGTTTTCCCAGGCAGAAAAACACATCGTGCAAATTGACTTTGAAATTTACAAATTAAGTATGTACTTTCAACAGCGCTACCTTTCACACGGCATATTGCGGTGTACAATATCCCCCTATTCTTTTTGCTGATTTTAAAACCCCAATATTGCTCTTTGTCATATGTATATAAGTCCAGGAAGCTGAGATATGGGGAATTGTATGGTAAGGTGAGTCATGAAAGGAGCAAGGTTATTACCAATACTTATTCAACGTAAAAAATATTATCTGTAGGGTTACAGATAGGTTTTAGGGATTTTTATTTGCAAGTTGAAATCGGGAAGGTTTTTTTGGGGATCGAAATTTCCAATCAGCGATAAAAAAAGGTTAAAATCGTGCACATCTATTAAATCGCGCCTTTTCGGCGTTCCTGTAAATTTTGGCACCCAAATCAATTAAGAATGAGCGGGTGAGATGTGTGTGCGACGTCATGAGGGTGTGTATGGTTTATTGGCTAAAAAAACACATGCCCCGTTTTTTATGAAAGCGTTTCCCGTTTCAGCCTCAGGTCTCCACGTTCATAGGGTAGGGGCCCGCGCTCTGCCTGTGGCCAACCTCAGCGAAAAAATTTGTCTATTTCTGCACAGAGAAACCTCTTACTATTAGCGTGACCCTTCCCAAATTTTATTTTAGTTTTGGATTTAAAATTTTTTATGTTGTTAGTAGAAAAATTTTAAAGCAGCATCAAAACCGCTGTAAATTAAAGGGGCCGGGTGGGAGGGGGGGTGGGGGGGGCCCGCGGGGGGAAAACAGACAAGCTCTTTTTTTTAATAAACCCAACTGGAAAAAGTTCCCAAAGACTTAGTGTAGTACAGGGTAGGGGAAAATTTTCTTTATTTTTAAACAGTTTTTCCCCCCTTTTTAAAAAATTTTTCCTGGTTTTGGGCACCCCTTGAACTTATATTGGTTTAAAATCATTTCTTGAAAAGGCAAGGTCTCTTTGTTAGCTGAAAAAAATCCCTTTTTTTTCATTTATACATTTTGATAGGTGTTAAATTTTCCCATTTCCCTGTGATGTTGTATTTTCCATCTTCCCTTTAAATTAAAAAACCAGGGAATCTTGAAATTTTGGGACGGGTTTGGGTTTGTTGCAAAAAAAACCGTGTTTCGTCCCGAAAACTTCCCCTTTAGGTTTTTTTTGATTTTGGTGCACCCAGCACTGTTCATTGCGCAGCATTTTCGTAAATTTTAAAAATTACAATTCAATTTCCCCACGGTGAATTAAAAAGGGTCAAAAAATACCGTTTATTTATTTTCAAAACATAATTTAAAGTTTTTTTTTGGCTTTTTGCCCCACCCAGCATGTTCATTGACCCCGCATCTACGAAAATCTTAAACAGAAAATTTATATTAAACCACGGTAAATTTGGGAAAGGTCCCCAAAAAATTTCCGTTTATTTTATAAAAAACATAACGTTTACGTTTTTTTTGGGACTTTTGCACACCCACCATGTTCTTTTGACGAAAAGGCATCAAAGTAAATTTAAAAACAGCAATTTATTTCCCCACGGGTGAATGAAAGGTGAAAAAAAAATTCCCGGGTTTTTTATACCAAAACAAACAGATAGTTTTTTTTGGATTTTTCCCCCAGTCCAGATTTTTTGATGGCCCCTTTGCATTTAAAAATTTGATTCCACCCAATTTTTGGTTTTGATTAGAGGGAATTTGAGAATGCTGTGTTTTTGCCGTCTTTTTTTAAAAATTTTCCCCAAAATATTTTACCTTCTCAAATTTTTATTTTTTTAAAACAGGGGAGCAAAAATTGCAGGTGGGTAAGCGAGCAAAGGGGGGGTTTAGCAATGGAGGTAGAGGTACGAGAGAAAGGTGTTTCCTTCCAAGTGTGGCGAAACACGGCTTGCCCAGGGGGTTTCGTCAGTTGAGGACCGTCGGGCCTGTCATCGCTGGGTCGGGGGCCCTGTGATTCTAAGTAACGAACATCGTCCCCCAATCTGTCCTTCAGTGGTTAATGCAACCTGCATTTGCGGCTTACCTCCTCTTTCCCTCCCGTCAGGGCCCACAAAGTCGTAATCAGCTTTCATCCCCCATCCGTCCCAAATGTAGCAAAAAAAATTTTGTAAAATCGTGTACCCACCATGTGGTAATCCTTTTGGTCTGAAGCCTCTTTATAAAAAAAATTGCGGTTGGGGTCAAAAGGAATTTTAAAAACTTCAAGGATAAATTTGGGTCTGTCTGACCCCCGTTACTGTTGCCATCGGGGAGGTAAAGGAACCCGGTCAATCGGAAAAAATCCCGGGGGGGTCAGCAACCCCTTTGCAGTCCCCCTTGCTTGAAAGCCCGCAGCTTCTGGATGAAAGAAAATTCAGGACGACCAAGTCCCCTGTTTTTGATGAGATGATGTTTGATGAGACATTGCGGATCATCCTGGTCTTTTCCGAAGAATTTTCTTCCCAGCGTTTTCATCAGGGGGCGGGGGAGGAAGCGTTGGGGTATTTGTCAATAGGGTCCCCCCAAAAAAAAAGGGAGAGGGGGGTTTCGCAGAAGTCCCCTAATTTTTCCCCCCCCCCCCCCCCCCCCCCCCCGTTACACCTCCCCCCCCCCCCCCCCCCCCCCCCCCCCCCCCCCCCCCCCCCCCCCCCCCCCCCCCCCCCCCCCCCCCCCCCCCCCCCCCCCCCCCCCCCCCCCCCCCCCCCCCCCCCCCCCCCCCCCCCCCCCCCCCCCCCCCCCCCCCCCCCCCCCAATTAACCCCAGCGAAAACCCCCCGCCTCCCCTTTTCGCCGCAAAAAGGTAAGGCCCTCTCATCCCTGGGCCTTCTTTGAGCAAACCCTTTGTTTAAAACCCAGCGTTTTTCATTTTGCCCCCTTTTGGGCCGTAAACGAAAAGTAGAGGAAGAACCAAAAGTGGTTAACCCCCACAACAGTCTAGTCACATGAAAGCGAATCCCAAGGGGGGGTTAAATGGGGGGAACACTTGGCCAAAAAAGGAAAGCCCGGGCCCCGGGCTCCAACCACTTTTCCCCCCTTTGTCTCCGCCCCCCCTCCTCCCGCCGCCACCAAGCGTTCCTAATTGCCCTTGTCTCTCAAAATTTCATGTTCAGGGATCAGCCCCCGCTTCCCCTTTCCACCGTCCCCCGATTTCCCCACCAGCACCCCCAGAGCCCCATCTTACCCCTTTTCCCCTTTCCCGCCGTTTGCGACATGCACCCCCGTACGGGGCCCGTTAGCAGCCACCCTTCTGCCTTCCAGGTTTGGGAGCAGAAGAAACACCTTTAAACCCAAAACCATCCCAAAGCCAAACCCTGAATGTCGGCATTCCCCCAGGCTTTTGGCCTTGGAAATGTTGCCTTTCCGCGGGTGGACCCCGTTTGGGTTCTGCCAGTCATGGCCCTCGCCCTCCCCCCTTTTCCCAGTTTGCGAGCAGGCATTTCTTTGCCAAAAAAAACCCCGCCCCTTTCCCCTGGCAGCCACGTTTTTCTTTCCTTAAAATTTTAAAAGCGCTTTTTTGTCCCCTTTCTGTGCCCGGAAAAGCCCCATCTCCCCACCGAACATGGATTAGTAACCCACGGCCCAAGGGGCCGCTATTTTCCCCGTGACAGCTCCCTGGGTGAGCTGGGGGGATGTCTCTGGGGGTGCCCGGTGGTTTCTAAAAGGCTCGGGGCACGCTTTAAAAAAACCGCAGGGATGGTGCGGGGGCTTTTTTCCCCCCAAGGTCCTTGGTGGCATAACGTCCCTCAGAGCCCAGGCCGTTTTTGGGAAATTAATCTGCCTTTTGGGAGACCGTCCATTTCCCCCAGGTAAGGGGGCTGTGGCGGCTCTAAGAAAACCGAACAGGGGCCGTGGCTGGGGGGGTGACAAGAACCTTGTGCCAGGAAAAGGGTGGCGTGCGATATCGGGCGAAATTGCGGGCCCCCCTTAAAAAATGGGTTTGGTTGGAGCACTTTCCCTTGCGGGCCCACATGTCATAAACCTTTGTGGTCCAAAATTTTTTTAAAAAGAGTTTCCCGGGTCGGCTCCCTGTGAAGAAGGTCGGGGTCTGAGTTCGCACTTCCCCCGTTCGCCCCTGTTTTCGTCCCGCCGGCCCTGCGTTGGCGCGCCCAGCTCGGCCTCCCTTTCAACCGTCTCTTTGTTGAAGTGGCAACCGTTGGAAATTTCCCAAACCCCAAAAGGCTCCAGCGATTGTGGAAAGGCGGGGCACAATGCCTTTTCGCATTTACAAAGGTGAAAAATGGCCCCCTGAAAAGCGGGGTTTTAGGGGACCCTGGGGTGTTGAAAAAAACCGAGAGTGGGGCAGGTAAAAAGGGGCTTGCCCCCATCCTTTTGCCATTTTTTGGAAAAAAGGCCCAAAATGGGCAGTGGGCCCAATCCCCTTGTCAGCTTTGAGATTGTGGTGATCTTAGTTCGGGAAAACCGACGTTGGCCCACTTGAAAAAAACGGGTTCCCGCCAGGACGGAGGAGGAGCGGACACGAGGGCGGACACGGGCCCTTCTCCCCGTCAAATCCACAAGGAAAAAAGGGTTTAACAATTTCATCGGTCTTCATTGGGGGGGCCCAGTGGTTGGGGCCCGAGGTAGTGAAAGGTGGCGTATCAGCTCTAAAGGGTGCTTTCATCTCAGGCAAGTCAGGGCTGTGTTGAAAGCTGTGGGGGGGACCCAGCGGGGAGGAGGAGGAGGTATTTCCCAGACACCGATGTTTCCGACGTCCCCGCCTTGGAAAAAAGGTTGGCGCGATTTTTAGGCAGAGGAGGAAAATGAGGAAGATCAGTTTTCTAGTGCCCCTCGACCCCGAAAGGGTTGGGAAATCAAGGCTCCATCTTTTTCATGAGTGCTTGGATTCTCCTTTCCTCCAACATGTTTTCGCATTAAGGGTACAAATGAAAAAACAGTTACTGGGTGGCCAACCCCCCGGGGTCCCCCGGGACAAAAAAAAATCAGCACTTTTTCCTTTACCCACCCAAAAAAGAGAGTTTAAATTTAGGGGAAAAGAGACCTTTCTGATTGTCAACTGGAAAAACTTTTGTTGCGTTGCTTCCGTTCCCCAAAAAAGTCAGGGGGGAAAAAACATCAGCGACGTGACTGCAAAATTTTTAAGGGGCCCAAATAGGCGTTGCGGGGACCAAACAAAGGGAAAGGTGGCAGGGGGCCTAATGGGTGACCTCTGGCCCAAACTTTTTTTTACACCCCCTCACCTAAGATGCAAAGGGAGGGCCCAAAATTCCCCAAAACACAGGTTTTGCTTAAGATTTATGGTGCACGACTATCTGCGGGCTCAACCCGGGTGTTTTTGCTTTTGTTGGGGGGACCCAATGACTTCTGGGTATCCAAAAAAGGGGGAATGGCTGGTGGCTGTCACGCCATTAAGGTTGGGTTTTTTGCCCGCAGCCAGCGTCATTCTGAGCGGCCTTTTTGCCAGCTGGAGGAGTCATTTTCAGACAAACTCATCCCGGGTTTCCCAGATAATGTTTTGGGTCGTTTGACTTTTCATCAAGATGAACAGGCATTGGAAACTCTGATGTTGTGGCCCCCAAATTTCCGAGGTTACCGATTTTGTTGCCGTCTACTTCAAAATTTTCCTTTTCAAACAGAAAAAGGTCCCGTTTTAAAAATTTTTTTAAAAATGGGGCATTTCTTACTGCAAATTTTTTTTCTTTTTCCCAACCCGTTCATTTTTTCTGGTTTTGTGTGAAAGGCTGTAAAAGACAGCAAGGTTTCAGGGCAAACGTTTTTCCTTTTACTTTTCCCTTTTTCTTAAGAAGTTTTCGCTTTTTCAATGGTTTTGAAGGGGCATGTTGTGAGAGATACCCGCAATAACCCTGGTCCTTTTGGGAAAAGAAAATTTGACTTTTTAAGTGGGTTTTCCCCCTCACAATTTTTAAAAGTGGCTGGAAAAAAGTCATATTTATAATTTTTTTGGGGGCATGTTGGGTGGAGAACGCTTTAATTATGGTCCCTTTTAAAAGAAATGGGGGCTTTTAAGTGGCATTTTTTCCCCCACAATTTTTAATAGTGGATGAAAATCATATTTATTAAATTTTTTTGGGGGGCATGTAGCTGTGAGAAAACAGCCCAAATTTCTGGGCCTTTTTTAACCCGAAAATGTGGCCCCTTTTAAGTGGCCTTTCTCCCCCACAATTTTTAAACAGTGGCCCGAGAAATCAAATTTTTTTAAATTTTTTTGGGGCATGCTGCTTTGAAATGCGCAATACTACCAAAAATCCCATTATAAAAAAATGGGTTTTTTTCCGGTTTGTTTTTAAAATTTACCAAAGGGGGCTACAGGGTCATGCTTTAAAATTTTTTGGGGGGTTTTGCTGTGACATGCAAACCCTTTTACAGGTCCTATTCTAAAAATGTTGTTTCTAAAAGACATTTGGGCTTTTTAAATTGGCCCAAAATGGCTCAAGGGTCATGCCCTTTTAATTTTTGGGGGCATTTTGCTGTGACCTTGCAGTTTTCTACAGGTTCCCATTTTAAAAAAAAGTTGTTTTTTAACCGAATTTGTTCTTCCCCAATTTTTCAAGGGGTGGCTCAAGGGGATGGTGCTGTTTAGAAAAAGGAATTTGGTAGGACAATGTTAATGGAAACATTTTTGCAAAATGGAATTGTTTTTGCAAAATTTTTTAACATAGCTATCAATCCCTGTTTTGAAGGGGAAAAACCCATTTTTAAAACCCAAAGAAAAAAAGAGAACAAAAAACATTTGGGGGGATTCAATCCCATTTTTAAAAAGTGTTTTTAGAATTAAAATACTAAAAAAAATTGCTTTTACAAAATAGTGTTAAAAAAATTCCTTGAATTTTTACAAGGGGGGGTACAGGAAAACTTTACCAAAATGTAGGTTTTTTTCGAGGGGAAAGGAAACAGGGGCGAGAAAAAAATTTTCGGACCATTTTCCCCCAGCCCGTTGGTAAATGAGAAAAAAGGAAAAGCCAAAATAAAAAGGGCACTGGGTGTTAAAAGGGGGCGTTAAACCCACCAGTATTTCCAAAGTGAAGCTCAATTGGGTCCCAACTCATACGGGGGGCAAGCACTACCCAGGTTTTTGGGGCTGTGTTTCAGAGGAAGGTGGAGTTCTAAATTCGCTTTCTGCACTCTGCTTCAGCCGCAGTTTTTTGTTGCTGCCCTAAAAGGGCATTTTAAACCGCGTTTTTAATAGATGCGGACGCCGCCTGAACTTTCACCGCACCCACTGTAACCCCGGCCCTGGGTCATGCTGTGGCCCAGGACAGGTATAGTCAATGTCCAGTTCACTAAAATGGTGGTTGAAAGGACTCCTTTTTCCGGCACTTTTAAATGGGGGGGGTCATGCAGGTTTGGGGCTCATGCTGTGGCCAGGACAGGGATGGGTCAATGTCCAGTGAAATTTAAAAATTGGTGGTTGAAAGACTCCTTTTTCCGGCATTTTTAAATGTGGGGGTCATGCAGGTTTGGGGCTCATGCTGTGGCCCAGGACAGGTATAGTCAATGTCCAGTTCAAGTAACATGATGGTTCAAATCATACTGCCTTCTGGCACTTTTTAATTTGTGGGTGATGCAGGTTTAAGGGTCAGGCTGTGGTCAAGACAGGGTTTAGTAAATGGTCTGTGACTTTTTTTCTGTGACTTTTATAACCAAAGTGTGTTGCCTAAGATGTAGCACGTATCCTTTGACTGTTGTGGATGTTAATTTCAGCTTCTCCACCCTTGTTTGGGTGTAATAAGGAAGGTGTTGTTGCTCTCCCATAGACTTTAATGGTCATCGCGCATAATCGATGCTCACGATCAAAAAACCTTATCGATAGCGGCCGACTATCGATCGATCTCGATAGCCAACGCAATCGCTCAACACTAGTTACAGACAGTTACATGGGTGAAATGAGTATCATACAGTATAACAAGCCTGCACAACATACAGCCCGAGAAAAGATTTCTGGCGCATATCCACAGTATAACTTTGTTTATAAAAGTTTTATTGTGGAGTAAAACATATATGGCATATACTTAAGATTTGATTGGTGAGACTGAAACCCTTGGGATCACCACCCATCAACTGAATGAAGAGGCCTATTAAAGAAAGTTGGATTTAGCTGCAATACCCTACACAGCCACAGATAAACAACCAATCTACCCATGTTTAACAATGCTGTCGCTCATTCATTGTGTTGAAGATAGCACATCTGTCATGGTCCACGCCGCACTACCCGTCTTGGACCGTGGATGTGCCTGTTTTCCTGCTGCTGCTGCCCCCTCTGCCAGCATGTACTCACCTCTCCTTGCTCCTGCTCTGGTCTTCACTGCTACTGGCATCCCGTGCACGCACCTCCTCTCTACTAATTACCTGGCCAATGACCTTTCACTACCTGGGACTTAAGGAACATCCTGCCTTTGCTCTAGGTCAGTTTGTTGATATTCCCACATTGATCCTGACCTCTGCTTGCTGTCCGTTACCTTTACCTGTTACCTGCGTTTACTGACTTCATGGTTCTAGTGTTTCTGTACTGCTTTTTCTGCCAGTATACCAGCCAGTAACCTGTACTGCTGTCACCTGCTACCACGTCAGTCTGCTAGCTGCCTGTGACTCTGCTACTACTTATGGATGCACCTGCCTGTGACCTATCACCTCTGCCTGTTCGCGCTGTCCGCCGTCCGTCACTTTGGCTACCCCCGCGAGTCTGTCCAGCCTTGAGGCAGGCTCAGTTGAAGAGCAGGGGGCGCTTAGACTCGCTCTCTGGCATGGTCTGCATCTCCATCTGGCGCGGTGACCCAGACGATCCACATATACCTGGCTCCCCATCTAGATACAGTGGGTACGGAAAGACCCTTTTAAATTTTTCACTCTTTGTTTCATTGCAGCCATTTGGTAAGATCAAAAAAGTTCATTTTTTGGCTTATTAATGTACACTCTGCTCCCCATCTTGAAAGATAAAAAACAGAAATGTAGATATTTTTGCAAATTTATTAAACAAGAAAAATTGGAATATCACATAGTCTTAAGTATTCAGACCCTTTGCTCAGTATTGAGTAGAAGCACCCTCAACTGTATTTTAGGGTCTGAATTACAGCCACAACACTCCTGAACAGAACTTAAAACAATATATGGATAATTAAGTTCAATTCCACAGAAATAGAAATTTGGGGGGAATACTTTTATACATTTTCTATATTTCTATATTGCCATGTCAATAGGATACATCATAAATGTATAATAGGTGTGGGTCCCATATCTGGGACATTCACTCATTGAAAACAGGCACCTAGAAGTCCCAATATAGAACAGAGAGGTGTTGACACTTGCACCATCTATGAGAGTTTAAAGTACAGTACGGTATGCCTGGCTCTGCTCAGTGTTTCATTAAAATGAATTAAGCAGCATGCAAGTGTGGAGCCCACACTTACCAGACATTCATAGCTTATCCTACCGACATACCATATATATCTGAGATGAAAACTTATTGCAGCTAAGACTCAGCAGTTACAGCACGGGATGGTGCCGGTGCCACCCCATGCTGTTTAAGCCCTTAGATGCCGTGGCAAAGATGGCTGCAGCATCTAAATCATGAAAAATGGTGCCAGGGCACTGTTCCTCACTTCGTTCGTTCAAAAAATCGGGGGCCCCACCATTGGTTTATATGGCACTGGGGAAGCCTTGTGAAGGCTTCCATCGCCGAAAAATTTTCGTTTTACTATTTTTCCTCCGCCAAAAATTAGGGACAGAAAAAGAACACCCAAAAAGGGGAACCCTTTTAAAAAAACCTCCTTGCCTCCGGGCCCTCCAACCTAACAACTTTTTTCTCGGGGTTTATTTAGGTAAAGTTGCTTTTTTTAAATCAACAATTTAGTGATAGTGTTTTTTGTTTATAAGGGATAAAAAACAAAATAACGTGGGGTCCCCCCATTTTTTTAAAAGCAGCCAAGTCAAAACCATACGCAGGCTTTTGGGTGTTAAAGGGCCATGTTTTTTTAGGTGTACAGTGGGTACAGAAAGTATTCAGAACCCTTTAAATTTTTCACTCTGTTTCATTGCAGCCATTTGGTAAGATCAAAAAAGTTATTTTTTTGGCTAATTAATCTACTCTCTGAACCCCATCTTGAAAGAAAAAAAAAAAAACAGAAATGTGAACTTTTTTGCAAATTTATTAAACAAAAAAACTGAAAATCACAGGGCTTAAGTTTTTCAGACCCTTTGCTCATATTGAGAAGAAGTAAACTTTTGAGCTAGTAACCCATCAGTCTTCTTGGGAATGAGGGGAACAATTTTTCACACCTGTATTTGTGAACTTTCCCCCATTCTTCCTTGCGATCCTCTCCAGTTCCCTCATTTTGGGATGGTGAACATTGGGGGACAGTCATTTTCAAGTCTCCAGAATGCTCAATTGGGTTTAGTCGGGGTTGCGGGACCATCAAAAAATGGTCACAATTTTTCTGAAGGCATGCTTTTTTTTTTGCTGTGTGCTTAGGGTCATTGTTTTGTTGGAAAATAAACCTGGAAGAGGTTTTCATCCAGGATATATCTGTACTTGGCCACATTCATCTTTCCTGCAATTGCAACCAGTCGTCCTGTCCCTGCAGCTGAAAAACACCCCCATATCATGATGCTGCCACCACCATGTTTCACTGTTGGGATTGTATTGGGCAGGTGATGAGCAGTACCTGGTTTTCTCCATACATACCGCTTAAAATTAACACCAAAAAGTTCAATCTTCGTCTCATCAGACCAAAGAATCTTATTTCTCATAGTCTGAGAGTCTATGTATGATCCCATGCCGTCTAATGAACATGTTAGATACAATCCCAAACCGTTGACACAAAGTGTAAAACTGGAAGGGAACTTAAAATGTCTATTCACAAATGTCAGAAGTCTAGCAACCAAAATGGAGGAACTTGAGGTGCTAGTTGTAGAGGAGCTGATTGATGTGGTAGGTATTGCTGAAATATGGCTGGACTCCTCGCATGATTGGGCTGTCAACCTTCAAGGTTTTAATCTATTTAGCAGACAGAGCGAACAGGAGGGGAGGAGGAGTGTGTCTGTATGCAAGGAGGTTATACAGGGTGGTGTAGCTAATGATGTGGAAACATTGTGGGTGGAAATACAAGGGGGGTTAATGCAGAAAATATTATTTTTGGTGTAATCTATAGACCCCCGAACATCCCTGAGGAGATAGAAAACGGGGTGCATAATTCAAATGATGCGGGCATAGCAAGGCAGGTACAGTGGTAATAATGAGTGACTTTAATTACCCAGGCATTGACTGAGGTCACGGTTCTGTATCAACTGAAAAGGGAAGGAAGTTCCTCAATCTGTTAGAGGATAATTTTATGGAGCAGTTTGTGGAGGAACCCACTAGAAGTGATGCTCTGTTGGATCTGGTACTTTCTAACAAGGCAAAACTTGTCGGAGCGGTCATGGTTTCTGAAAATCTTGGTAACAGTGACCACAATATAATTCATTTTAGCGTAAACTGGAAAAAAGAAAAACAGAGTGGGAAGACAAAAACATTTAATTTTAAAAGGGCCAAATTTTCCTTCTTGAGGGACGCAATACAGGACCTAGACTGGGAGCAGCTATAAGCAAATAGTGATATAGAAGCCAAATGGGAGAGCTTTAAATATACTTTGGGGAAATTTATTGCAAAATATATTCCTATGGGTAACGAGTATAGGCGTGGCCGGACTTTGACCAAGATGGCAGCATAAAGGAGAGGCTCTCTAGCCAGACCGCCGATCTAAGGGGCTAGATCATTTATTCCTGGTGAAAAACCGGCTAAAACCCCTGCTATTTAAGCTATAACATATTGGGAACTGCCTGGACCCTGAATCGGGAGATAGCAGCCAGCCCCGAGACACACAGACACACGAAAACGCTCAAAAGGATGAGAGGGGGCCCGCAGACCCCCGGGAACCCAACAGAGACGGCGGGACCGGGGGAAGCTAAAATTGCGCACTCCAGCGGGAAGCTTAAAATCGGATAAAATGAAACCTGAAGCCATTTAAACAAGCGAACAGAAATAAAACCCGACCCCCCGGTCCCCCGGGTTTCTCACCGACAAGAAAACCCCCGGGCAACTACCCCGCCGGGGCTGTGCGGGGACCCCAGGGCCAAACAAAAAAGCATTCTTCCCAGCAGCCCCCCCCAGTCCTCCCCCTTTTAAAAGGGGCCGACAAACCGGAGATAAAGGGTTTTTCCCTCCGGGGCCGGGGAGCACGAGTGAGTCTCAGGGAAAAGGGGGGAAACCCCCAAACAACCCCACAACCGGGGGGTTTTTTTTTTTTTGTGATACGGAATCCTGGCTAGGAACAGTCAAAGGGCTCAGAGACGTTACAGGGCTTTACGGTGCTCCCCACGAGACCAACGCGTGGGCTGCGGGAGATTTTTTTCACCCCTTTTTAAGGGTTGAAGGCTCCACCATTTTTCTAACCCATGGCGGGGCGAGTATGCGGGAAACCCGCCTTTTGGGGTGGTTTCCATTTGCAAGGGGCAGTCTCGTCCCCAAGTCATAGAGACAGTCTGTTCTCAATCCCTCATTTCCTGATTCCCGGTTTTTAAAAACTGGGCACCGGGGGGACCCCCCCCACATCATTGGGAACAGTTTAACAATACCGACGAAAAACCATCCAAACATATACCAGTGCCCTAGAAGGGACCACTCACTGTGAATCTTTTAGGGAATTTAACTGCAAAAACGCGGGGCCCAACCCCAACTCCCTTCATTTTACCATTTGGGGACTCAGAGGGTTTCCCTATTCATAAAACAATTCTCTAAGTACCCTTGTGAGAAATTACCAGCTGATTCTCTGAACTTTAAGAGAAGTGAGAGAGCACAGTCCTGTGCGGCTCAGCATACCCCGCCGCTAGATACAGCCGACAATACATCGATTCGCTTATACAGAATATCAATATGCCTAGATTTTCCAAAAACCCCTTTGGACCCCAAAAAAGGGGGTTTCCGGAAAAACCTTCGCCACCAAACCGGGGCAACCCCTCCTGAAAAAAAGGGGACACAATTCATCCCTCACTACGGCTAAAAATTTCCCCAAAGAGGTCATTGGGGCCGTTGTCCCCCAAAAATCACGGGTTGACAGAAACACACAGGGAGACACAGCATTCGTCTGCGGGACGGGACCCTCAAAGAATACCTGCCCGCCACCCTTCCGACAAAAAATGATCTAAAACTCCTGTTTGGCAGAACTCAAAAAATTACATGAAAGGTCAGAGATCTTGTTAGTCCGACATGATCTGAAAGCCATATTTTACTCAGTAAGGATTTTGAAGAGGGCCCATGTTTCCCACCCGAAAGTACTTTATCCCAAGAGGGGCCCCTCTATCCTTTTTTCCCCAATTCTTACACCCGCAAGAAACCTCCAATCACTTAAGGCCCCTTGAAAAATAAAAGGAAAATCCCACAATATCAGGGTGAGGGGGGACTACCGGGACCCAAAAGGGAATAAAAGATTTGGGGCTCCCCAACTTAAAACCAAAATTTTTCAACACCCTCCTAACGAATCCTCTTCTCATGAAAAAAAAAAATTGGACAGAGCCCCACGAGCTTTTAAAACCAAAAAATTCTCATCATTCCTGGGGTTGTCATATTTTTGTATCCAAGTTTAAACCCTAAAAAGCGCATCATGGCAAAGGCCATAGCTAAAAAAAACAAGGTGCACAGCTACAAAAATACCCTGATTTGTCATGGATCACCCTCCATAAGAGAAAACCCTCAAACCCTCTTAGGGGAACTTAAGGGGCATGACATCAAATAAAAGGGGGATTCCCTTTATTTTTAATACTTCTCGGGAAAGGAAAAGCCCTTAAACCTTGCGTACCCCAAAAAAGATCTCCCATAAATCTTTTTCCACTTTTAATTTTTAACCCCACACCGGACTTTGGGTAAACGGGAAACAGAACTTTTTCCGAACCACCTCCTCCAATCGGGAAATCCCCCAACAAGGAAACGAAACCCAAACCCTCAACAGTTTGAAAAATAGGCCCACCAAGCATCGAACTCACCCCAAACCTGAGTTTGGGTCCCACGGGTTTTGAGTAAATGTCAATAAAACTGATTGAACTTTTAACCCCAAAATTTTTTCGCAGATAAATAAACACAAATCAAATTTTGGGCAAAAAATTTGCTTCATAAAAATTTAAATTTCCCCTACCCCACTATTACGCCTTTTACACACTTACACTAACATGTTACACTAACATACTAATACACTATTACACTCCTACTACGCTAACACATAACTCTCCACGGATAAAGTAGAGAAGTATTAAATACTAACATTCCCTTCTGAAGATTCTCTAATCCTTAAACATAAACACGAAAACTCAAGAATAGAGAGAGACATATGGGGGCCCATTGGGTCCACTAAGGGAAAGGGTTTCCGGGTCACTGGTTTTCCCCCAACGTAGGGATTTTGTTATTACTCCTGGTTGCCTGCTTCTTGGCAGATTTCCTGAAGGTTTTTTCTATACAGTTTCGATTTCACTTAGCTTCAGCACTACCCCAAGGTGTAATATCTTGGTATAGTCCTTTTTAAGGGTTTTTTGACATGTTTTAAATTTTTTTACTTTTAAAATGTCTGTTTTTTGTTGTCCCTTTTCTACCCCCCCCTTTTTGGTTTTCCCCCTTCCCTGTTACCCAGAGTTCATCTTTCACTCGAAGAATCACGCACAGGTATTTGCAACTTCTAATATAAAATATTGTGATAATGGCTAAGTTATTGTCATTAAATGTTAAAGGCTTCAATTCCAATACTAATCGGAGACTCCTACTTACGGAGCCCTGACGTTGTTTTTATAGAGGAGACACACTTTGATCAAACGGAATTTGGTTTTCCCCAGAAAATCTTTTTACCCTAAAGGGTTTATGGGTTTCTCAGGAAAGAAAAAAAGCAGGGTACAATTTCTAATGTCTCCCTCCTGTCCCTTCCAACTTCGGGGTCCTACATCGACCCTCAAGGGAAAATATATCAAAAATACATGGGACTTCCCAAATAACATGACATTTTGCCACCTATTCCCCCTAATTTAAACCCAGGTAAAAAATTTTTCAAAAAAGTGCTGAAAAAAATGTTTTAGTTTCCACCACATTTTTGTTATTGGGGGGAGATTTTAATGCAGCATTTTTCTAAAATAATGGGCAAGGTTTTTATATAGGAAAAAGAAACCAAAAACCCCCCTCGCAAGAAAAGGCTAACTAGAGAAATTTTCCCGGGAAAAAATTTGAAAATATTCTATTTCGATCAAAGGCGGTGCCAACATCCAAGGGAGTGTGCTTACACTTTTTTTCCCAATCCCACACTAAGAAATCAAAAAAAGAAAAATTTTTTGGTGAATTAAAACCCCAAATTTGGAAAACTAAGAAGACGGCAATTGATCCAATCACCTGGTCGGACCATGCTCCAATCACTTTAACGATAGATATAAATTCAACTATGATACGTAGATGTCATTGGAGGCTTAAAGAAAGTTTAATTAAAAACCTGAGTACTAGGAGGGAAATATGCGAAAATATTAAGCAATACTTCGAAATTAACGAGAACACAGTTTCCTCTATGTTGATGCTCTGGGAAGCTCACAAGGCAGTGATGAGGGGTCATTGTATCTCCCTCGGGTCAAAAATTTAAAAAAACAGACGTCTGCAGAGAGAGACCCTTATAGCCCAACTTATCACATGGGAATGAGCCCTAGCCCAATCTCTATCCAAAACTCTTCTCAGGAAAATAGTAGCTGCTAGGGCCCAGCTCAAAGCATTAGATATAAACCAGACCGAAAAATTGCTTCTATATTCCAAGCAAAAGTACTACAAAAAAGGCAACAAGCCTCATTCCCTCTTAGCCAAACAACTTGGGGATGACACCTTCCAGAGAACCCCACATGCCCTACAAGACAGGGATGGCCACATCTTACATAACCCGATGCATATCACACAATTATTCCATAAGTATTTCTCTGACCTATATAACCTTCCAAATAGCCTCCCTACAAATCAAACGGAGAGGAGTCAACGTCTAGATCGATTCCTCTCCTCTTGTCAATTACCGCGATTGTCCAGAGAAGCGGTAGATTCACTCAATGAGGAGATAACTACTGAGGAACTAGAAGAAGTCCTTAAACAGCTTCCTAATGGCAAGTCACCAGGACCAGATGGCCTGACGTGCCTCTATTATCAAACTTTTAAGGAGGAGCTGTTGCCCTATCAGACGCGACTATATAAAGCAATATTGCAGGGTGTTTCGGTCCCTTCCACCTTTCTACACTCAAATATATCCCTGATCCTGAAACCTGATAAAGATCCCTCAGAAGTTGCCAACTACAGGCCAATTGCACTGCTAAATGCAGATTTGAAAATATTTACCAAATTATTAGCCAATAGATTGGCAACTTGGCTACCACAAATTATTCAGAGAGACCAGGTGGGATTTGTGCAGAATAGACAGGGAGGAGACAACACTCGCAGAGTTATCAATCTCATTGATATAATCAATAAACGAGGCCAGTCAGCACTAGTCCTAGGACTAGATTTCTGAAAAAGCTTTTGATCGCTTGAATTGGTCATATATGTTTTCAGTCCAAAAAAATTTTTGCTAGAAGCCATTTTTGCAGTTTAAAAAAATTTTTTCCCCCCTACTCCTTCCTCCCAAAACCCCAAAACCTCAAACACAAAAAACAAAAAAATTTCCTTTTAGTGTTGGGGGGGGGGGCCCCTTTAATTAAAAAAAAGGGTTTTAAGTTGGGTTTCAAAAACCTTTTTTCGGGAAAAATTTTGCCCAAAACACCCCCCAACCAACCCCCCCCAAACCCTTTTTACAAAAAAAACCCCCATTGTAAAAAAACAAAAATTTTTACCATTTTAAATAGGGTTTTTCCCTTCCCAAAAGTTTTAAAACCCCAAAAAAACCCTTCTAATTTTAAACAAAAAACCCACCCTCCCCAAAATCCAAAAAATTTTTCCCCCCCAAAAGCAACAAAATAAAAATTCCCCAAAAAAAACCCCTTTTAAATTAAATTCCTTTTTCTTTTTCCAAAAATTTCATCTTTTAAACCTTTCTCCTTTTCCTAAAAGATTTTAAAACCCAATTTTTTTTAAAAGGAATTAAAAACCAAATAAAATTTTTTGGGCGGGAAAAAAATAGGCGGTTCCCCAAGTTTTTAAAACCCCGGGCCCCCCCATCTAAAACCATTCCCCCCTTTTGAAACCCAAAGGGGGGCAAAAAAAATTAGGGCCCCCCTCCAAATTTAAAGTTTAAAAACCCTGCCCCAATCTAACCATTTTTACCAAAGGGGGTTTTTAAACCAAAAAAAGGCAACCCCCCATGGCCCCTTTTAAAACCCCCTTTTGACCATGAGCCAAAAAAAATACCTTTTAAAACTTTACCCCCCAAAAATACAAAAAAAACTTAATTTTAATTTCCCCTTTAAAAAAAAACAAACCAAAAAAAATTTTTAAAAAATTTAAACCTAAAAAACCCCCCACCTCCGGGGCCATTTAACGGGAAAAATGAAATTAAAAAAAAGGGGGTTAAACGTAAAAACTTTCTAAATCCCCCCCCCAGTATTGACAAATCACCACATAAAATACAAGGCACCAAAAATCCTTTTGGGGAACAAAAAAAAACTTTGAATTTTAAAAAATTATTTTTTTCCGGGAATTTTTTAACTTGACCAACCCCAAATTTAATTTAGTGCACCCCCGGGTTTTTTTTCATTTTTCGGCACCAAACAGATTTTTTGGGGGGGGGAAACGCACGGGGTTCGGTTAAGGGGCCCAATGCCCATTTTTTAAAAAACCCCCCCCCCAAAAAAAAAAAAAAATTTGAAATGCTAACACAGACGTTGCAATACCTTTTGGAAAGTGGGACCCCCCTTTCCCCTCAAAAAAAAGTTTAAACATTTTTCAAGGAAATTTTTAAAGATCGATAAAAATTCTTGGAAAAAATTTTCCAACTTTCCCAAATTTTATATCTCGCCCCCCAAACTTTTAAACCTGTAAAAAAAAATTTTAAAACACCTTTTTTAAAACCTTTTTTAAATGTTTGTTTTTTTAAAATTTTAAAAATTTCCCCAAATTTTCAAATTTAAAAAAAAAATTTTAAAATTTTGGTTAGGGAATTTCATTTTTTTGCATTAAAATTTTTTAAAAAAAACCCCCCTTTTTAAAAAACCCAAATTTTTAAAAATTTTTTAAAACATTTAATCTAACTTTTTTAAAAACCTTTAAACCCTTAACCCAGTTTAAAAAATTTTTTTAAAAAGCCCCCCCCTTTTTTTCAAAAAAAAAAATTTAAAAAAAAAAAAACCCCCCCTTCGAAAAACAAAAACAAAAAAAAACCCCAAAAAAAACAAGGGCGGGAATTTTTTAAAATTCGGAAAAAATTTTTAAACGGGGAAAAACCAAAAAAAAAAAGGGCCAAGGCCCAAAGTTCCCCCCCCAAAAAAAAAAAAACCCTTAAAATCCCGGGGAAGGGGTTTTTCCCCCTTTTAAAAAATAATTAAAGGGCCACCAGGAAAATTTTTGGGGGAAAATTTAAAAAAGGGGGTTTTTTGGCCAGAGAAATAACCCATTTTTTTTGGCCAGGGGTAAAAAAAAAAAAAAAAAAAATTTTAAAAAATTCCATGTCCCATTTTAAACCAAAACAAAAACCCCTTTTTTTTTTCCCGATTTTAAAAATTCCCTTTTTTAAAAAAAAATTTTTTCCCCCCTTTCTTTAAAACTCCACCCCGGGGTTTTTAACCTAAATTTAACAGGGTTTAAAAAATTTTCCCCTCAAAACAAACAAATTTTTGCTAAAATATTTTTTTGTTCCCCAAATTTTTTATAAAAAATTTTTTTAAAGCCCCAATCCATTTTTTTAAAAAGGGGGGGAAATATACCCGAACATTTATTTTTTTTTAAACTTTGCAAGGCCCAGCTAAAATTTTGGGAAAAATTTAAAAAAATTTTTTAAAAACTTTAAGGGATTAAAAAGGCTTTTTTTTTAAAAGGGGGGGAAAAAAAATTTTATGGTTTCCCGGGAGGGCCCCCCCTGCCTTTTTTCCCCCCAAAATGATTTTTTTGGGAAAAAATAATCCGTTCCCCCAATCCCCCCAAAAAATTGGGGTTTAAAGGGAATGGGTTTTTAAAAAAGAAGCAAAAGGGGGTCAAAAAGGGGTTCTTTTAAAAGGAAGGTTTTTTTAAAAAAAACAAGCTATTGAAGGGGAGAAAACTTAAAACCTTTTTGGGGGGGGCTTAATTCAGAACAAAAATTTTTTCTTGTCCCTAAAAAAAATTTTTGTTTTAAATTTAGGGAAAAGGAATTAATTCTCCATACCCCCGGGGTTTGAATTGGTCCCCCTTTTTTAAAAAAGATTTTAAGAAAATTTAAAAAAAAAAACCCAAAAATTTTAAAAAAATTTTTAAAACCTTTTTGGGGAAATTTAAAAAATTTTTCCAAAAAAAATTTTTTTTAAACAAAATTTTTTAAAAAAATAAAAATTCCAAAAAAAAATTTTTTTAACAATAAATCCCCCCCAAAAAAAGGGGAAACCCTTTTTTTTAAAAAAAAATCTCCCCAAAAAAGTTTTCTTAAAGAAAAATTTTGGGAATCCTGCTGAGGGGGGCCCACCAAAAGGGAAAAGGGGAAAAAAAACCCCCAATTTCCTCCGGAAAAAAATTAAAGGTTTGTAGTGAAAATTTTTCCCCCGGGGGCAGGTTGGGGGTAAAAATTTTCCCCCGGAAGGTTTTTCCCTTTTGGGGTTCGGGCTTAAATTTAGCTTTTTAATTTTTCCCCCCTTTCCCCATTTTTTTTTCCCCCTTGTTTTATTAACTTTTTTTTTCCCCATATTTAAAAACCCAAACCCTTTTTTAAAAATTTTTTCTATTTTTTCATGGGGGTTTTTCCCGCACCTTTTCCATAAACCCCAACGGGGGGCTGCTTTAAGGGACGTGGAATTTCTACCCCCCCTATCTTTTCCCCCAACCAGGGGCCGGGGGTCTTCTTTACCTCCTCACCAAAGGCTTTCCCCATTTTTTATTTTGGGTGGACGGGCCGTGATATGGGAAAACAATAAATTTAAAGTTCTTTAATACGGGGTTTAAAAATTTAGCAAAATTTTTTAAAGATCAGTATTCTTCCATGAAAAGCTTGTGTCCCCTAAGCTTTTGTCTTTTTTTGGTAGAACCAATGTCAAACTGTAAAAAATAGCTTATTTTGGTTTACCTGGGTAGTAGGCTAAATGCTATACAACTTACTTTGCCAAAACCCTTTTTGTTTGGGGAAACGCAAGAGAAAAAATGACCTTTTGAAATCTCATATCCCCAACGCAACAAGCTAAATAGCGTTCACAAAATTTTTAAAAATCAGCAAAAAAGGGTATTTTAAATAGACCATAAAGAGCAAAAATTATTAAAATTTTATAAAACCCAAATAATTAAAGGGTTTTTAACAACACAAAAGACTTAAAAATAAACCAATTTTTATTCTATTTTTCAAATACAAAAAACATTTTAAAGTCACCCCCTTCCAAAAACCCCATTTTAAAAAATTTTTTTATAAAAACCCCAAAAAAAAAAAATTTTTTTTAAACACACTTCCATTAACCAAACATTGCCAGCCCCGGGGGGGAATTGCCCCTCCGGGCCCAATGAGGGGGCAAAGCTTTTTTAATTCAAATTAAATTTTATTTTAAAGAAATTTTTAAAACAAATGATTTGCATTTTTTTAAAAAAAAAAAATGTTTTATTTGGCTTTTTTAAATGAAAACCCTTAACTTTTCTTAAATTTAAAAAATGGGTTTTTTTGATTTTAATTTTTTTATTAAAAAAAATAAATTTAAAAAACAAATTTTAAAAAAATACCAAAAAAAATTTCTTTTAAAAATTTAAACCAAAATTCGTTGTTGGGTTTTGGAAATCCCAATCGGGGCCCCAAAATCAAGGGGCAGAAAAAAATTTTTACCCTGGTGGTGACTTTAATGTTCAAACAGATTTGTAACAAAAAAATTTAAGCAAAAAGATACCCCACCCCTTTAATAAATGAGGCAAAAAAAAAAACAAATTTTTACCCAAAACAATATTTAAAAAAAGGGAGGTCAGGGATGGTTAAACGGGAGGAAATCATTTTAAATTTATTACCACCTTTTGTTCTCAACATCATGAGGTTAGAAAACTTTTTTTACAAACAAAATGGAAAACTTGGTTTAAACCCAGTTTTTTGTTCAGTTTTACTGAGAGGCCCCAAATTTAATTTTTTTTGAAAGCGTCCCCATCAAAAATAAGATTTCTCCTTCAAAATTTTAAAAAAATCATAAAATTAGATAAAAAAAAGTAGATACGATAGGGTTTAAAAAAAATAGGTTTTTTTTTTTTGTGTCACGCCTTGTGTAAATGCGGGGAGCCACCAGTTCGAAAAAAAAAAAATTTTTTTTAGTATGGTGAAATTTTTAATACTAAAACTTTTTGAATGTCATCATCGTTTGTATTTTTTACTAACTTGTACGTCGGGGTTTTAATATTAGGCAAAACCACTTTAAAACATCAAAATTTAACTAACCACCCCTTACAAGTTAGACATAAAAAACTGTATAGCCTCTCCATATTTTGTTTAGAAACATCCGGAGTTAACCCGGTTTTTTTATGTTTTGCCCAATTGAGGGGGGTGATGGTTGGGATCCATTGCCATAGGAAGTTGGCTAGTAGAGAAATTTACTGGTCTAATAAGCTTCATACCATTACACCCTTAGGGCCCAAAAAATTTAAATACAGGATACCATTGAATAAAATGATATAGTAGTGGTTATCATAGGGGACTTTGAAGTAGACAATGAGGGTTCAATTCCTGGGATCAGCATAATAAATTTTTGTACATGTGTTATATTTTAAATTGTATATATATGAAAACTTATGTATTTTGTATTGTTTGTATAATTTGTATATTCTTGGATATTACAGTATTTGTAATTTTATTGTAATGTTTTTAAACATATTTGTTTTTATACCTGGTAACTGTTTTTGTATTTGTCTAAATTTGTCATGTTATAACAGTTGTGTAAGAGTTAATTGTGCAATTAAGCCTCGGTCTCAATTTTGAACTGTTTAAAAGCCCTGTTATCTTCCTGTTTTATGTGCCTGAGGAAGCAGGGTAGAGTCCCTGCGAAACGCGTAGCTTTCCTGTTTTATATTTACTTTAATAAACCAGCGTGATGCTTAAGTTGGCTTTTCTTTGACTTGTTTTTGCCCCTGACAGCGCCATGGCAGTTCCTAAGTGCACTCGTGTTGCGAGTGTCCTTCTTTCCTACTTATTCCTTCGACGATGTGCACATACACTTTTGAGTTAATTTATAATTTGGACACTGCACAGAAAAAGCTGGGGGATATTTTATCATTTCCATATCAGCCAGGCCAAGGAAGAGTTGAGCACCTTGAGTGCTGCAAAAAATTCTTTTGTAACCTTGGCTAGATCTGTACCTTGCCACAATTCTGTCTCTGAGCTGCTTGAGCAGTTTAGACCTCATGATTCTCATGTGCGCTGACATGCACTGTGAGCTGTGAGGTCTTATATATACAGGTGTGTGCCTTTCCTAATCAAGTCCAATCAGTTTAATTAAACACAGCTAGACTCCAATGAAGGAGTAGAACCATCTCGAGGAGGATCTGAAGGAAATGGACAGCATGTGAGTTAAATATGAGTGTCACAGCAAATGGTTTGAATACTTATGACCATGGGATATTTCAGTTTTTCTTGTTTAATAAATTTGCAAAAATATCTACATTTCAGTTTTTTTTTTTCTTTCAAGATGGGGTGCAGCATGTACATTAATGAGCAAAAAATATGAACTTTTTTGATCTTTCCAAATGGCTGCAATGAAACAAAGTGAAAAATTTAAAGGGGTCTGAATACTTTCCGTACCCACTGTAGTTAGAGGCATTTCCTGATACGATGTCATGTGTTTGGATGCGATTGAAGGTGTGGCCTGATGAGTTCCTCTTTGCAATCTCTTAAAGTTGGGAGGTATGCCTACAATGAGGTTAACCCATTTCTGACAGCCCACTTGCATTTAACGATGGGTGGTGTAATAATAATAATCTTTATTTATATAGCGCCAACATATTCCGCAGCCTTTAAAAATTAAAGGGTAAAGTACAGACATTACACTTTAAATGTACTTACAAATGAGAAAAGGTGGGGCCCGCCGGAGAGTTACAATCTATTGGTGTAGGGGTGAAATACGGTAAGAAGGCCAAGTTTACAAGGTCCAGCCTGTTTCATAAAAGGGGGGGGGGTTTTCATAAAAATGGTGAACCTGCCCCAACAGTACATCATATACAGAAAGTGTCTGGAGTGCCCTAGTGTAGGGGGGTGACAAATGGTTTTTGATAGCAGTTGGGATCTTGGGAACCAACCAGAAGATGTATTTTCAGGGCCCTCTTAAAACTGAGGGTTGTGAATGTGCCAGATCGCCGCGGTAGCAGTATTCTAGAGAATTGAGGTGCCGTACGTGTGGAAATCTTGGAGACGGGCATGGAGGTTGCGGATGATTGATGAGTGTTACCTGAATCATCTACAGAGCGAGAGATGGCGGGTCCCGGTGAAGACAAGACGAGGGAGAAGAAGTAGGGGTGGCAGCTTGTGGAGAGCTTTGAGTAAGAAATCTGAGTTTATACTGTATCCTGTACTGAAAGGTGCAACCAGTGGCAGTGACTGACACAGAGTAGAGCATTAGTAATAGGCCTGGAGAGAAAGAGGGACCTGTGCGCTGCATTCAGACAGATTGAAGAAGGGAGATTTTGCAGAGAGGGAGATGCTGATAAGGAGTTAACAGTATCAAGACTACTACAGTACTGAGAGTTTTGAGTTGTTTCCACGGTGAGTAAAGGACGGATTCTGGAGATGTTTCTTGAGGTGCAGGTGACAGGGATGCTGTGCAAGTGATTTGGATATATGGGTGAAGGTCATATCAAATCTAATATAACCCCCAGAAAGCGGGCTGCTGCCTAGAGAAATGGTGGTTACCAACATACAGAAACAGAAATAGCAGGGTTTGGGGTTGGTTGGTAAGATGCAGAAAGACAAGAAGTTTCAGTCTTAGTGAGTGTTTATTTCAGATTGGAGAGAGTACATGAAATTATGTTGAGCGATTTTTTATCGACAAAGTTGAAATCGGCAAGGTTTTTATGGTGTCGAATTTCCAGATCATGCGATAATTAAGGTTAAAATCTGAGCATCATCTATAAGAATCGCGCCTTTTTCGGCGCTTCTGTAATTTGGCGCCAGCAAATCAGAAGTTAACAGAATAGAGCAGTGAGATGTGTGTCACGTCATGAACTGGGGATGTGTAGGTTGCGATTGCTGTAAAAATAACATGACCTCGTTTTACATAGAACAGCGTTTCCTGTTTCAAGCCTCAGTGTCTCTCAGCGTCTCATAGGGATAGGACCTGCTCTCTGCCTGTGGCCAAAACACTCAGCGAATTGTCTATTTCTGCACAGCAAAAACCTCTACTATTAGCTTTATCCTTCCAATTTATATATATTATAGATTTGAATATTTTATGTAGATAGCTAGAGAATTTTAAAGCATCATCCTACCGCAGTAAATTCACGGCGGTGGAGGGGGGGGGGGTGGGGCGTCGGGTGAACACAGACAAGCTTCTATCTCTATAAAGAAACTGGATATAGTTCACCAAGACTTAGTGGTAGACATTGTAGTGAATATCTTTATTATTAACAGTTTGCAATTGAAATCTTTCCTGGATATCTGGGCAGCCTGAGACTTATAGTGGATACACATCATAATTTGGTCTTAGTAACTGCAGGTCTCATTCTGTAGCTGCATAAACTCCACTTTTATTATCAGTATACATTATATATATGTGTTCATGTTTCAAATTTTAACCCATTATACACCGTGTGACGTTGATATAGTCCACCTTGCAGTTAAATTTACAATCCAGCAATCTTGTAGTCACACAGGTTGTTTGTTGCCAACAATACCGTGTACGTAACGAAAAATCACATTACGTGTTTTTTTTACTTTTGCGCACCAGCATTGTTCATTGACGCAGATTCCACGTAAATCTAAAGACATGCAATTCAATTCCACGCACAGTGAATAGAAAGGTGCAAAAAATACCGTGTATCATACAAAAACATAACAGTTACTTATTTTTGACTTTGCACAACCAGCAAGTGTTTCATTGACGCAGCATCACGTAAATCTAAAACACGCCATTCCTATAGTCACCACAGGTGAATTGAAAGGTGCAAAAAATACCATGTAATATAACGAAACATAACAATACGTGTTTTTGAGAGACTTTTTGCGCACCCACATTGTTCCATTGGGGGGGGGGGGGGGAGACGCAGCATCTACGATGTTGTGTGTTGTAAATCTTAAACAGCAACATTCTAAGTCACCACAGTGAATTGAAAGTGCAAAAAATACCGTTTATTATACCAAAACATAACAGTTACGTGTTTTTTGACTTTTGCACACAGCATTGTTCATTGACGCAGCAGCCACTAAATCTTAAACACAATTCTATAGTCACCACAGGTGAATTGAAGTGAGTGCCAAAAATACGTGGTATTTATACGAAGAACATAACAGATACGTGTTTTTATACTTTTGCGCACCCACTTTTGTTCATTGACGCAGCATCCACGTAAATCTTAAAACAGCAATTCTATATCACCACAGTAATGAAAGGTGCAAAAAATAGCGTGTATTATACGAAAACAAAACATAACAACATACCAGACACTTTTCCCGGCACTTTTTAATCTGGTTCAGACAGGTTTAATGGTCATACTGCGGTCCATGACAGGTATAGTCAATGTCAGTGAAACTAAAATGTTGGTTGAAAGACAGCCTTTTGCGGCACTTTTTTTAAATGTGGGGGTCATCCAGGTTTGGGGCGCATGGCTGCGGTTCCAGGACAGGAATATTCAATGTCCAGTCATGTTAAGATGATGTCAAATCAAAGCTGCCTTCTGGCACTTTTAATTTGTGGTGATGCAGGTTTAGAGGTCAGGCAGTGGTACAAGACAGGGATGAGTAATGGTCTGTGACTTTTTTCTGTGACTTTTCTAACCTAAAGTGTGGTTTGCCTAAGATGTAGCACTATCCATTTGACTGTAGTGGATGTTAATTTCAGCTTCTCCAGCCATGTTGGGTGTGAATAATGAAGGTGGTTGTTGCACTCCCATAGCCTTTTACTGTAATCGCTCATAATCCGATGCTCACTACGAAAACCTTATCGATAGCGGCCGTCTAATCGACTATCGCTCGATCTCGATAGCCAACGCAATCGCTCAACACTAGACATGATGTCAGAGACAGCAGCCAGACACTCACTGGTGTTTTGCAGCAGGGCTGGAGTGATGTCTTCTGTCGGCAGCCATGACAAAATATGTGCCAGCCATGCCAAACTCTGAGCCTAAGTTGATGTTTTGGAGCTAGATAGTGCTTAATCTATGATCCGCAGTAGAATAAACTCAGAAGCATTCTACACTATTAATGCGTGCAATAAAATTGACGTCTGGGCACCAAAATTCATACATGTTGTCCATATTGTTTATGGTCCAACACTGGCCTCATTCCTTACAATATTTCCTTTTTAAATTATAGCTAGCTTTTCCTTTACTGTGTGCAAAAAATTGTGTATACATTTTTTCTGCTACATGACCGCAAACAAGATTATAACAAACAAGATATTTTTTAAATTTACATCTTCTGAAAATGCTGGGTAGATGTCAGGGGCATAACTACCAAGGTAGCAAATGTAGCAGCTGCCACAGGGCCTGGGCCCTGGGGCAGCTGCTACAACATCTGCTACCCCAGTAGTTCAGCTCCTGCACCCGCTGGCAGTGAACATAACAGTTCACTGCCGACAGGACGGAGCTGCGGGGCCCAGCGCATCCTGTCTCTGAACGCCTGGGCCCTCCAACCCATGCATTCAAGGCAAAGCTGCCCGGTGTCAGCTCTGCTAGCCCTGCGCCGGCCCAGAGTGCTGACGTGGGTGTCGCGATGATGTCACATCATCGCGCCACCCGTGCCGAGCACAGACTGCCCGGGAGCTGCGTTGCGAGGGATCATGGGGCAGGTAAGTGATTTTTTTTTTATATATTAAAGTAGTCTGCCTGCCTGATCCCCTATAGCCTGCCTTACCCCCTATAGCCTTCCTTATCCCCTATAGTCTGCCTGACTCCCGCTAAAGCCTGCTTGACCCCCTATAGCCTGCCTGACACCCTAAAGCTTTCCTGACCCCTCTGTAGCCTGCCTGATCCCCTAAAGCCTCCCTGACCCCCTATATCCTGCCCGACCACCCCTAAATGTCTGACCCTCTATAGCCTTCCTGATCCCCTATAGCCTTCCTGATCCCCTAAAGCCTGCCTGACCCCCTAAAGCCTGCCTGACCCCCCCTATAGCCTGCCTTATCCCCTATAACCTGCATGACCCCTATAGCCTGCCTGACCCCCTAAAGCCTGCCTGACTCTCTATAGCCTTCCTGAACCCCCCTAAAGCCTTCCTGACCCCTCTATAGCCTTCTTGACCCCCCTATACCTAGCCTGATCCCCTATAGCCTGCCTGATCCCCTATAGCCTGCATGACCCCCTATAGCCTGCCTGATCCTCTACAGCCTGCCTGACCCCCCCTATAGCTTGTCTTTCCCCCTATAGCCTGCCTGACCCCCATAAAGTCTGCCTTACCCCCTATAGCCTGTCTGATCCCCTATAGCCTGCCTGACCCCCCCTAAAGCTTGTCTGACTCCTTATAGCCTGGCTGATCCCCTAAAGCCTGCCTGACCCCCTATAGCCTGTCTGATCCTCTCTAAAGCTTGCCTTTCCCCCTATAGCCTGGCTGATCCCCATAGCCTTCCTGACCCCCTATAGCCTGCTTGGCTCCCACTAAAGCCTGCCTGACCCCCTAAAGAGTGCCTGACCCCCTAAAGAGTGCCTGATCCCCTAAAGCCTGCCTGACCCCCATAAAGTCTGCCTGACCCCCTATAGCCTGTCTGATCCCTTATAGCCTGCCTGACCCCCCCTAAAGCTTGTCTGACTCCCTATAGCCTGGCTGATCCCCTAAAGCCTGCCTGACCCCCTATAGCCTGTCTGATCCCCTCTAAAGCTTGCCTTTCCCCCTATAGCCTGGCTGATCCCCATAGCCTTCCTGACCCCCTATAGCCTGCTTGGCTCCCACTAAAGCCTGCCTGACCTCCTAAAGAGTGCCTGATCCCCTAAAGCCTGCATGTCTCCCCTATAGCCTGCCTGTCTCCCCTATAGCCTGTCTGATCCCCTATAGCCTGCCTGACCCCCTCCCTCCCCTAAAGTTTTGCCTGACCCCCTATAGCCGGGCGGATCCCCATAGCCTTGTCGGGGGGGGAACGCCCTAAAAGCTGCTGACTCCCTATAGCCTGCCTGACCCCCCCCCAAAAGCTTGCCTGACCCCATATAGCCTGGCTGATTCCCATAGCCTATCTGACCCCCTAAAGACTGTCTGATCCCCTATAGCCTGCCTGAGCCCCTCTAAAGCCCGCTTGATCCCCTCAAGCCTGAATGACCCCCTATTGCCTGCCTGACCACCTAAAGCCCACTAAAGCCTCCTGACTTGATCCCCAATAGCCTGCCTGACCTAAAACCACTAAACCTTTATACCTGATCCCCTAAAGCCTGTCTGATCCCCTATAGCCTGCCTAAGCCCCTCTAAAGCCTGCTTGATCCCCTCAAGCCTGAATTACCCCCTATTGCCTGCCTGACCACCTAAAGCCCGCTAAAGCCTGCCTGACCCCCTATAGCCTGCCTGACCCCCTATAGCCTGCCTGATCCCCTAAAGCCTGGCTGACCCCCTATAGCCTGTCTGATCCCCTATAGCCTGCCTGACCCTCCCCCCCCCCCTATAGTCTGCCTGACCCCCCACAGCCTGCCCGACCAACTAAAGCCTGGCTGATCCCCTAAAGCCTGCCTGACCCCCTAAAGCCTGCCGGACCCCCTCTAAAGCCCACTTGATCCCCTCAAGCCTGAATGACCCCCTATGGCCTGCCTGACCACCTAAAGCCCACTAAAGCCTGCCTGACTGATCCCAATAGCCTGCCTGACCCACTAAAGCCTGTCTGATCCCCTATAGCCTGCCTGACCCCCCTATAGCCTGGCTGATCCCCATAGCCTGTCTGATCCCCTAAAGCCTGCCTTACCCCCATAGCCGCCTGATCCCCTAAAGCCTGCCTGACTCCCCTATTGTGCCTACAACCTGCTATCCTGTCCCAGACGCCCTGCGCCCCTGTCCCGGGGTCACAGGCGTGCCCGGTGCTCCTGCTTTCCAGCGGAGCCCCCGCCCGCACCCCGGCTCGGGGTCCGCTCGTGTCCCGGCCCCTGTCAGCGTTCACTTACCCGGCCGCGCTCCTGCTCTGTCTGGCTCCGTCTCCCGGCACGTGGCTCCGCCCCTAGGGCCGCGCGTGCGCCGACAGTTTGAATTTAAAGGGGCTGCGCGCCGGTAATTGGTCATTGCCGGGCACTGCTCCTATTTAAGTCCGGCCTCTTCCTGGCGGCCCTCGCCGGATCCTTTGTGTATGTTCCTTAGGAGAAAGCTGTCTAGAGAGTTCCTGTTTGCCTTACCGTGTACCGACCGTCTGCCTAAGTTTACTGTCTACGAACCTGAGCCGTCTGCCCTGACCACCTGCCTGTACCCGACTACGAGCCTGTCTGCCGTTCCTGTACCTCGTAACCTTGGCTGCCACCGCAGGCAAGCCCCGCCAGTGGTAGTGACCTGGTGGACTCCCGCCGCAGCAAGACCATCCCGCTTTGCGGCGAGCTCTGGTGAATACCGGGACCCACTAAGATTCCACTCCCTGGTGGGGGCTTACGCCATTGCCTGCGGTGGTCCAGTGGATCCACCACCAGACTGTTACACATATAGTCTGCCTGACCCCCTATAGTCTGCCTTTCCCCCTATAGTCTGCCTGACCTCCCATAGCCTGCCTGACCCCCTAAAGCCTGTCTGATCCCCTATAGCCTGCCTAAGCCCCTCTAAAGCCCGCTTGATCCCCTCAAGCCTGAATGACCCCCTATTGCCTGCCTGACCACCTAAAGCCCGCTAAAGCCTGCCTGACTGATCCCAATAGCCTGCCTGACCCACTAAAGCCTGCCTGATCCCCTAAAGCCTGTCTGATCCCCTCAAGCCTGAATGAATCCCTATTGCCTGTCTGACCATCTAAAGCCTGCTAAAGCCTACCTAACCCCCTATAGCCTGCTGATCCCCATAGCCTGCCTGACCCCCATAAATCCTGCCTGACCCCCATAAATCCTCCCAGACTCCCTACAGCCTGCCTGATATCCTAAAGCCTGCCTGATCCTCTGTAGCCTGCCTGGCCCTTCTAAAGCTTACTTGATCCCCTCAAGCCTGCCTTACCCCCTACAGCCTGCCTGACCCCCTAAAGTCTGCCTTACCCCCTATAGCCTGCCTGACCTCCTCTAAAGCCTGCCTGACCCCTCCTAAAGCCTGTCTCACTCCCCTTAAAGCTTGTCTGACTCCCCTATAGCCTGTCTGACCCCCTATAGCCTGCCTGACCTCACCAAAGCCTGCCTGACCTCCCCAAAGCCTGCCTGATCCACCCTACAGCTTGCCTGACCCCCTACAGCTTGCCTGACCCCCTATTGCCTGCCTTACCCCCTATTGCCTGCCTGGCCCCCCTAAAGCCTGCCTGACCCCCCCTAAAGTTTGCCTGATCCCCTATAGCCTGGCTGATCCCCATAGCCTGTCTGACGCCCTAAAGCCTGCCTGGCCCCCCTAAAGCCTTCCTAACCCCCTCCTAAAGCCTCCCTGACCCCCCATAGCCTGCCTGACCCCATATAGCCTTGCTGATCCCCATAGCCTGCCTGACCCCCCCTAAAGCCTACCTGACCCCCCATAGCCTGCCTGATCCCCTAAAGCCTGTCTGATCCCCTATAGCCTGCCTAAGCCCCTCTAAAGCCCGCTTGATCCCCTCAAGCCTGAATGACCCCCTATTGCCTGCCTGACCACCTAAAGCCCGCTAAAGCCTGCCTGACTGATCCCAATAGCCTGCCTGACCCACTAAAGCCTACCTGACCCCCTAAAGCCTGTCTGATCCCCTATAGCCTGCCTAAGCCCCTCTAAAGCCCGCTTGATCCCCTCAAGCCTGAATGACCCCCTATTGCCTGCCTGACCACCTAAAGCCTGCCTGACCCCCTAAAGCCTGCCTGACCCCCTAAAGCCTGCCTGATCCCCTATAGCCTGCCTGGCCCTTCTAAAGCCCACTTGATCCCCCCAAACCTGAATGACCGCCTATTGCTTGCCTGACCCCCCCAAAGCCTGCCTGACCCCCTATAGCCTGCCTGACCCCCTAAAGTCTGCCTTACCCCCTATAGCCTGCCTGCTCCTCTAAAGCCTGTCTGACTCCCCTTAAAGCCTGTCTGACTCCCTATAGCCTGACTTATCCACCCTAAAGCCTGCCTGACCCCCTATTGCGTGCCTGACCCCCTAAAGCCTGCCTGACCCCCTAAAGCCTGCCTGACCCCCTATAGCCTGGCTGATCCCCTATAGCCTGCCTGATCCCCGAAAAGCCTGCCTAAGCCCCCCAACGCCTGCCTGACCCCCTATAGCCTGCCTGACTCCCTCTATAGCCTTCCTGACCCCCCTATAGCCCACCTAACTCCCTATAGCCTACCTGACCCCATCAAAGCCTGCATGATCTCCCCTATAGCCTGCCTAATGCAAGTGAGGTATAAATATATGTTTCAATGCAGAATGGTTTGTAAGTACAAAATAAAAATAATAAAAAGATTAAATGAATTAAATAAAAATACATTAAAAAATTAGAAAAATTAAGAAATGTTAAAAAAATAATGATAGAAAAAATATTGATAATAGTGATGCACTGGAGTTAGAGAAAGTAAAAAGACGAGCAGCTAAACTAGTAAGCGACATCGAGCATTTTAGTTATAAAGGAATGAATGAAAGAATTAAGCTCAGTTAGTCTTGAAGGGATGTATACAGAGAGATAGAACTCGTTTGTATAAGTATATAAATGGCCCCTACAAAAATATGGTGAAAGCTGTTTAATGTAAAACCCTCTCAAAAGACAAGTGGGAGTTCCCTCCATCTGGAGGAAAAAAGGTTAAATCTCCAGTAGCGACATGCCTTTTTTACCATAAGAACTCTGAATCTGTAGAATAGACGCCTCAGGAGCTGGTCACAGCAGGAACAGATGAGGGCTATTTTGTTGCAATCATTTGTAACAAAATAATATTTCCAATTATGAGAATGTATTGAATTATTTTAAGAACAAAGATCCAGTATAATTGTCACTTAGTATCAGGAGGGAAATATTTTCTTTCAGGGCAAATAGGTTCATGCCTTTATAGGTTCCATATTTCTGAATCTATATGGTGGAGCATTGTGTAGTAGAGTTATCTGAGCACCGTATGGTCACATTATTTGACTAGTTCAGGATGGTAGTATTTAAACACTTTATGACCGTATTGTTTCCACACTGTAAGTGAATAGTACATTTGCCCACTGTAAGTACACTCATTGACCCCCCAAAAATATATGCACCAAGAAAGAGATGTTGTATTAAATAAAAGTTTATTTGCCAACTTAATATTAGAGCTATAGGATATGTTTGTTGGGGAAAACTTTACAATTGAAAGGAGGTTCTCATATCCTGTTAGCCTACCCTGGAAACAAGATAGTATGTAATTAAGTTGCCACCTTTGTCTAGATAGTGGACAAGGAACCTGAGGGAGATGCTTGTGCCTGTAATAAATAAAATGTTACAATAAAAGTTTAGAGCAAGTGCATACTAGAGGGTACATCACTCTTATTATCCACGGGGTAAAAGTCACTCTCTAGGCTGTCCTTGTTCTCATTAAACCTACATTTTCTGCAAGATGATTCCCAATTCAGGTTCCTAATCAAATAAAATAATTTTAAATTAAAAATGAAATGAAAACAGTTTGCTATTTGGAGTGACTTATGAAAGCTTTTTTTCAATATATAAAATAATGTGAGTTTTGGAAATGCACAGACATGACAGATTGGAAACTGAAAACATTAGGGAAGTTGATTTTAATCATTGAGTTATATTTTGTTTAGGGAAGTATTAAAGTAAACATAAATTAATTTAGCAGCAAGTAACTCAAGTGACCTTTGGTAGGTTATCACTAAGATAATAACACTAGGGGTGACATGTCAGAAAAGAGACGCCGCCACGCCAGTTTTAAGGTGCATTACATCAGTGTAAAGTGTGCCTGAATGAAAAAAACCTGTCAAAATCTGCCATGTGGTATACCTTGTATAGTAAAATTAATGAGCCTAATCTAAGTGCATTGCATAATTTAGGCGCATAGCATATCATTGCTAGCATATTTGATGCGCCAACTTTAGGCACATTCAAAAGTGTCATGCGCCTAGTTTTGGTATACAACAGTTCATTTATATAAAGAATAGGGCAAAAAACACCACAAAATGGCTGCCCTAATGTACATGACGCCCTTGATTGTCTTACAAGTCATCTGTGGACACAACAATTACAATGGTACGATGATTTCTTTGTTATGTAGATTACAGATATAAGCTTTCGAGCCAGTTTAGATGTCTTCCTCGGCTATTAACTTGTTTTTGGAATATTATCAATTAGACTCCAATAACAGAGCAAAGAGGTGTTGATTCTCTTTCAGTCCTTCAGTAGACCTACACCCTATTGCTCTGCAAGCTAGAATTGTACCTGTATGGAGGCATAAATTGGGGTGGAACAAGCTAAGTACCCAAATCAATGATTTCAGCTTCTACAAGAGTGAGCATTGTGGTGGGATATTTATGCAAAATTTTAAATTATGTTTAAAATTTGTGTTTGAAATGTTTGTTCTTGGGTCTAGTTGTTCAGTGGAGCTTATGACTTTAGGGAGGTCTGTGTACAATGGTTTCTACAGTGTTACTGCCTCATGTTTGGGAAATGCAGCAGGAGCAATGCTCCTGTTTGCCATTTTCATGTTAGTTCATTTATTTAGGTAGGACTTGGCTGCTCAGAGAGCCCTGTATTTATTACATAGAGGACATTGCGACAAAGTAGTGTGACGCAATAACCTTCATTGGGTGGGGTTAGGTAAATCCATGAATGCCCGTTTTTGGTGTCTTTTTGGAGCACTGAAAATACTATGGTCCTTGAAAATACAATAATACTTTTTTCTAGAACAACCATTGTATATTGAAATCATAACTCTATGGAAACATATAATTACCTGCTCTGAGTGCACACAAGTTTCTATGGTTACTGCCCTACTTTCCATAAATCAACTCTGTATTCCCAGCTCTTCTAGTTGCACTGACAAGAGAGCAGGGGATGCAATCTATAGTGCAGAAGACTACAGAGCTCAAAGCAAACAATCAAAATTAATTCATGTCCTTGGTTTGTTAGAGATAACACACCTTGGCCGGCATGCACGAACTTTGGCGAAGACACACCAGTTCTAACTAGCTTTAAAGCAGTGTAGAACATGCCAGTATGTATGAACCTGTTTTTCTGCAGTTCATACATTTGGCAACAGCTTTTTCCTCAAGACCACATTTAACCTGGTCTGGCTGTTCTGATAGTTATGTGCTTACTTTTCGCATCCACATTCATAAATGTGGCTAATCCTAAGAATGTGGTGCGACACCCCCCCAAAACGCCCCCACATTTCCACGCATTACAAAGTGTTTGGAGCAGGCACAAACTGTGCCAAAGTTTGGAGTGCAAATGTTTATACATCTATAGAACAGGGCTTCAACAGATTTTTGGTGCAAAATTTGTCAGAATACTGGTGCAGTCCCGTTCATTCATGTCGCCATCTCTTTTCAAGCTGCTGTCCGTCCTGGTAATGTCACTTCCTGCTTTCTGTCCAATCAGAAAAAGAGAGCAGGACATTAAACATAAGAAGCTGCGTGCACTTAGAGTAGATAAAATCTCTCTTATCTTCTTAATAAGGTAATATCAGAAGACCAATGTATGTGGAAAAAGTCTTTATTTAACATTCCCTACTTGTTAAAAGTTATTATTTGTAGCGAGACAACCTCTTTAACCCTTTCAAGAAAGTATGGAATTTGCTGCCGGATGAACCCGTAGGTCACCGAATCCAAAATAGTCACAGATTAGCAGCAAAAGATCAGAGGGATCATTAGTGTTGTTAGGAATGGAGCTAAAGAATGTCACCAGGAGACTGGTTAGCATGTGATAAGTCATGGACTAGATAGGACCATGGCCAGGAACGGAACACAGGTTTAGAGATCAGACATATCCGGAACAGAGCCAGGTGTAAACCTTGATCAGCATGTAAGGCATGGCAGGGCTTATCCTTGTAACAAATACAGATTTTTACATATTGAAAGACATATGATATGGTTTACTTCTATATGATAAATAGGAGGTATTTCACTTGTGTGAAAATACTGGTTTCTCATGGGAACATCTTGGAAGACCACACATCTCATTCAGGTGCTAATTTAAAGAACAAAAGGTATCTGCCTCTGCCAGGATGCCATAGCATTGTAAACCTGACTGATAAGTCCCTGCCTTCTAGATGAAACGGGGATGCTACATGAAGGTGGAGACTAAAGGTCTGTAGGCCTGATGGGTAATTGGGGGCAGGTATGGTTTTGAGATGAACTATAAAATAGACCAGCCTGCTTTTGGACAGGCTTTTTTTTCTTGGGAGGAAGCCAGCAGACACATGGGGCACATGGAGAGCATTGCACATGGGTGAAGGCCTGGATGGTAATATAACATTGTATTTTGTTATATGTTATATGATTTGTAACTGTCATTGGTAATTGGTTGTGTAGAGTTTATGTAACACTTGTTTCCTTTCTCCTGTATATCTCTATCATTTATAATAACCATAAATCAATTTCATATGCTATACAATAAACATTTTTATACATTTACTCGAGTCTCTCATTTTATTGCACCTAACCTTTCGAATCTAACCCAGTAAGAGGGTGATTGTATATGTTTAGTATAGATACATGTTTATTTATTATATTTATATGAATATATATGTATATGATACAGGGAATTTCTTACATCCTCATTCATGTGTCTGCAAGCCTTGATGTTATCTGTCACGTCAGACGAGGTGCAGTGGGCCCTGGCTGCCACCCAGCCCACTGTCCCTGCCTACTTGGCGTGCTGCCCTAGGCGGCAGACCCCAACTGGACGACAGCCCTTATTCTGCTAAGTGCAGGGCCGTCAGGGAAACTCAAGTCCAACAATCCGGGTCAGTCACATTACGAGAACGTATATGCCAAGAAACATAAGCCAAAAGAATAGTCAAAAAGCAGGTGTATATATGACACACACCTGTGCAGGTATTTCACCCCAGTAGCTTGAAATCGAAAGTATTTGGCATAGCGTGCAATCTAGTGCTGCTACAGAGAGATGCTTCTGCATAGGAGACACAGTGGCAAGTGGCAGAATTTAACATGGCTGCCCTATTTATAGGACTGTGACATCAATTAAGCTGGCTGGCTGCTGATTGGCTGCATGTCTGCACATGAGGGTGTTCTTTTCTTCCTCCCATAGTTCTTTGCCCCATGTCACGCCATGTGCTCGCGCCCATTTTAAATTCATTACTACGAGTCGCCATGAACTTCAGCTTTGTTTAGAATCAAATTTTTCCTGAAATTCTAAATGAATTCCACTTCGTTAGAATCTATTCACTCATCCCTAGCTGCAGTGGTCACGTGCGTTATATCCAGTGCATGGTCATGTGAAGATTAAATGGTGACGTCTGTGCCGAGATCACCTGGACAGCTGTTGCACTGGAACAAGACGGTTTACAAGGTAAGTTTTTTTTCTTTTACTTTTAATCATACCTTGATGGACTGACCTGCATTTACTAGTCTTGGAACAACCTTTTAAAGCCATTACTCTATCTAGGCTGTCAATGTATCCGCATTCACGAAAGATGTAGTCTCATCTTACAATACCAGTTATGATATCCATTTCCAGTGAAAGAACTGCGTCCACCATTTTGATAACTATCATAGCAAGGCCTAATGCCATCACTTACTGCTCAATACCAAATGACCTTATTTTAAAACAGTTTTCACATTCTATAAAATGTGGTGTACAATCCACAAACTAATACAATTTACATACAGTATATAGTGCACAATGAAAAACAAAGAATCCATTTCTTTTGAGCCAGCTCATCTTACATAACCATAAATTTGTAAAGGGTTCATGGATCGACTATAAAACCATTAAGCAGTAGATAGCCAAGAGAAAGGTTGGATCTAGCCCCAAACTAATATTTTCACATTTATTTAAATCATGTTAAAAAATTCCTTAAAACATTTGATCACACAATGCAGATGCATTTCGAGCAAGATACTGTTCTTAACCTTATTTAAATAATTGTGAAGATTTGAGTTTGGGGCTGTTGTAGACCTTTCTAATGGGAAATAAAGATTCTCTTAGGTTTGAAAGAATATAGTTTTAAGAACAATGTTCTTGTTAGGATACACTATATCAGAGGTGTCAAGCTCATTTCAGAGAGGACTAACCTATCAATAATACCACTACTACGTATAAAAAATAGATGCAGAATGTTGGTAATCAACCATAGATACTGTATATACCAAAATACTACAATGCAATCAATAATTAGATTAAAAAATATATTTATTAGGAAATAGTTAAAAATATATTTTGCAAAAATTAAACATGATCAAATGATGCTAAAAAATCACCTAATATGGAAACATAAACCCAGAGATTGTCAATACATGGTTATAATATAACATATAGATAATTAAACATGAATGAATTAATAATGATCTACTAGAAATACCAAGTAAATGTACAAGTATATACTTAACACAGATGATTCTGGAAACAATCTCATGGGAAATGTGTAACCTGCGCTTTATCCAGGGGTATATTATTGGGCAGATAAAGGTAGGTATATATGTGGGAGTAAACCAATCACAACAAATTAAGATTTATGTATCACATAGGCAAGCAAGAGAACATACCATGTGTCAGTCTAGGCTAAGAGATCAAACTGGAAGTGATTAAGCGGTTGGTGGAACGCAAATGCGTTCCCTTTGCCGGAAGTGAGTAAAAACCTCAATAATACATTGAGAACATAGAAATTAGATGATTAAATATTATAAATAAAAAATGATGAGTACATAAATAATACATCAATTTACAGAATATAAAATGGTCTGATCAAATGGTTACTAAAGATTTAAAAATAGATTAAGGATTTATCACATAAACAAATGAAAACTCGATGGAACAAACGCTCATTGAAGAAATATGTGTAAAGAAACTTCTTTCAAGAGAAATTAGAGTACAGATTTTACCTTCATTTGGTAATAACAAAAAGGATTTCAGTACAAAATGGGCAGACATTTGTAATATATAATCTTTGTCCTTAATGCAACTGATATTCCGATATAATGATGATTCTCTTGAGGATTTTACCAAACAACTACAAGAGACAATTTAGCAAAATTCTTTCCAAAACTGAAGTGGATGTGTTTCATAAGGAGATTAATAACTTTGCGATACAATGGGAAAGAAAAGTTAAAACTACAAAAATGAAGAAATTTAAAAGGGATCTTTTTGACGTCCAGTCTGGGCATATTGAGAAATGGCAACAAATATCATATAGACCTCAGCAACGTAAATCATCCGTTTCATCCCAGGCCTCAGCTGGTGCTTCGTATTCTCAAAGTAAAGAGGTGTCCACAGATACTCAAAGAGAAGAGCTCAAAACTATAAAAGATCTGCATTTAATAAGAGGCGTCCTCAATGTGAGGCAGAGAACTCTCAATCTTTTTCATTCAAGCAGTAAAAGACCTTCACTTAATTGCATGGAAGTTGGTCCTTAAAAAAATCATCATAAGAAACAAGATAAGTTTTTTTAAATTTTCCTACGGTTTCTGAACAAGAAGCCTTTAGGAATATGGAATCTTTGATTGATGAACAAAATCTTCCTGACTCCGGAAGAAGATCTCCACTAACTCTCTACTACATGCACATTCATTCCATTCAAGAAGTCTAATTCGAAATATTCCATTTGGTCAATTCCTGAGAAGGAGGATCTGTTCCACCACTGAATTGTTTGAACGAAGAGTTAGAGAATTAAACATCATGGGTGGCATGTATGATTTTTGGTGCCCAGGTGCTATTTTTTTTACACATAAAAGTAGTGTAGAATGCGCTTGAATCTATGAACTCGGTCTACTGCGGGTTATAAATTGGGTGCATTCTAGCGCAAAAGCAACAATTCAGGCTCTTGTAAACCACTTCTAAACTGGTTTACCTGTTCCAGCAGCAATGCACCTGGATTTGCCGTACTAAAGCTACAAATGTGTAGCTTCATATGGTTGTAGTGTGACACGCCTCCAGCATGCACCCGATCTCAGGTGCATTACAAAGTGCCATAGGTACTTTGTAATGCGCCTGAGACTGGAGAGCGCACGTTTAAAAATATAGCGAACAGGGCTATGCATACATTCATACATGTCCCCCTATATTCACAGATAGAGGCTACTCTCCACATGACATACACATGACATACAACGAGCTTATAGGAGAGCAAAATTCTCCAGGAAGGATTCAAACCACAAACTCACGCTCAACAACAGAAGGATAAGGAAAATGTAGTTATATTGATCCTGATCTTATACACTTTGTTTATGGACTTTGGGTCATCATGTGGTGGATTTCATGAATCTATAATATGGATTTCCTTTGTTTTATATATTGTGGGAGTTAGCTGGACAAATGGTAGGCAACAAACGGGTTTTGGGTTCAATAAAACAGGGTTTTATTAAAACAGCAGAAAAAATAGGAACAAAAAAACAGTTCAACAGGAGGCTATACAACAGCCATTTAAAGTCCAACACAAATGTAGCTCTTCTTCAGCTAAACATTACAGAAAGTTTTTATACAGCACCGTGTATCTCTTTAAGTCTGTGAGCAGACCAGGGAGCTGATCTCAGTCCTGTTTAGCAGAGCTTCTCTCTGTAGCCCCTGTCTGCAACACTGTTGAACAAATGGCTCCCAACACACTCCTCACCTGAGGTTCTGGAGCAGCAGACTTTAAAAGGCCTCCAGAAGTCCAGTAAAGCCTGGACTGGAATGTGGCATTGGCCTCCCATCCTCGCTACAGCCTTTCCAGGAAAACAGCCTATTTAAATAGCATGACAGCTATACTAATTATAAACATTCAGTAACTTATTGTTACTGACTAGAATGCTGTTTTCCCTCATCGAGCTCTGAGACTCTGGTGGCACATATATTGCAACTTCCCTGCTGCTATTCAACTAGATGCAAAAGCCAGGATGTACTGCAAGATAGGCCACCTTGACCTCCCTGGAAATCCAATACAGAATATAGCAATATTAAATAATATATATATATATATAAATATATATATATATATATATATATATATATATATATATATATATATATAATCTTTTCTCCTATATTATTGTATATTTAATCTTCCGATATGCCTAGTGTATGAAACTCTTTATGCGTTCCACACTGGTCTTCTACTCATGTGCAGTGATTACTTCCTTATATGTGGAACGCAGTTTATGTTTCAGGGCCCAATTCTGGCGACCTCTGTATATTGTGCATATTGATGTATCATTTATGTACTCATACTTTTTTATTTATAATATTTAATCATCTAATATCTATATTCTCATCTTGTGTATTTTTTATTATTGGAATTTTTATTCACTTCCAGTTAATGGAACGCATTTGCTTCACCAACGCTAATATCGATTGATCTATTAGCGTGGACTGACTCATGGTATATTTTCTTGATTGCCTATGTGCATGCATCTCTCTTTGCTGTGATTGGTTTACTCCCACATATATACCTACAGTTATCTGTCCATCAGTATATCTCTTGATAAAGCACAGGTGAAACGTGCGTCGTGGCTGCACATTTCCCATGAGATTGTTTCTAGAATCATCTGGGTTAAGTATATACTTGTACATTTACATGGTATTTCTAGTACTGTAGATCATTATGAATTTATTCATGTTTAATTATCTAGATGTTATATTATAATCATGTATCGACAATCTCTGGGTTTACGTGTTCCCATACTGGGATTTTTTAATCACCATTTGATCATGTTTAACTTTTGCAAAATATATTTTTAACTTTTTTACAAATAAATGGTACATTTTTTAATCTCATTGATTGCAGTTGTGTATATCATGTCAAAGAGAGCCACATGAATATTATGGTTGCCCTCAAAGGGCCTGGAAGGGAGGATAGGGGAGGGCAGTGAGAGCTGTACCACCATCTGTGAGTTTCTGAACAGAATGGTGTGGGGTGTGCTCCAGAGCTCTAACTCCAAGATGGCCCTAGTTTCTTATGCTGACACAGCTGCCTCTATCAAGCTCTGACTGCATCCCTCATGAAAAATGGAGAGTTGGTTATTCTGCATCCAAACCTTTTCCATCCCTGCTTGCTATATCTAAGCTCTTGAGTGCCACATAACTTGACTTGGTGGGTCAAATTTAGCCTGTGGGAATTGAATTTGACACGTATTGTAATGCAGAGGTACATTCGCTGGACCACCGCAAGCGATGATAGTTTAGCCACGCCAGGGAGCGGAGTCTAAGTAGCCCCCGGTGTTCACCAGAGCCCGCCGCAAAGCGGGATGGACTTGCTGCGGCGTGAGGCTAACAGGTCGCTACCCCCGACGCGACTTGCTTGCAGCCGGGGTAATGCATGGTACAGAATCAGAATCTGGAGACGTAGTTGGGGCCAGGCAGGAAGTCAGGACGGGCGGCAGAGGTTCGTGGTCAGAGACAGGCAGAAGGTCAGGGCAGGCGTCAAACAGGCAAGGTCAGGAATGTAAGCAGGCGGACTGGTACACGGGTAGGCAAGACGGAACTTCAGAATACAGACTAAGCACTCCAACACACACCAACGAACTGGCAGTGAGTGTAGGAGGCGTGCACACGAAATAGGGTCAGCGTCGGACGATGGCCAATTATCGACGCGCTATCCCTTTAAATCACGACCAGCCATCGCGCGCGCGCTCTAAGCAGCGGGTACACGCGCGGCGGCCGTCGGAGCTAGACACAGGAGCGGGGACTGGTGAGTATGGGGTTTCCTGGGCAGTGGCAGAAGGCCGAGCCCCGTTACATGTATGCACTATATGTACTTATATCTGAAAACCTGGCAACTGTGGGTCTACTGTATTGGTACTCACGGTGCTCCTTATTGGCTTACCTCCTAATTTCCAGGTCAATAATACCACCTATACTTCATAGTGATGTATATAACAAATAAGAGCACATCTCTCTAATCATCTGGAGACTTGGTTTTCCCTCTTTCTCTAAGTTCATTCCCTATTTTTAAGTTCATTCCCTGTAATTAGCATATACGTTTTCTTTTCTTGAGTCTTGTACACTATGGCCCTTATTTACTAATGTGGTTGCATCAGAAGGGTCTTAAAATGCACCAAAAAGTAGTGTCTTTTTGGTGCAGCATGTTTCAGACACATTTATAATGGACAGATAGTGAGTGCTGATGGAAAGTGGGTGAGGCTTGTGGAAAAGCGGGTGTGGTTATAAATGACAATCTGCAATCTGCCAAAAAAAGTCTAAAAGTTAGACAGTTCTAAAGCTGCACCAATTTATCAATCAGCATTAGCCACTGTGATAAAGCTGGTACATTTTTAGTCTGCTTGTCTAAGTTTATGCTGTCCAACATTTAGACAGCTATAGTAAAAGAGCCAATATGTTTATATATCAGTCACAGTATCAATATGTAGCTCGCCTGTTATAATTTAATATGGAAGCTATACACTCACCGGCCACTTTATTAGGTACACCATGCTAGTAACGGGTTGGACCCCCTTTTGCCTTCAGAACTGCCTCAATTCTTCGTGGCATAGATTCAACAAGGTGTTGCAACGATGCTCAATTGGTACCAAGGGGCCCAAAGAGTGCCAAGAAAATATTCCCCACACCATGACACCACCACCACCAGCCTGAACCGTTGATACAAGGCAGGATGGATCCATGCTTTCATGTTGTTGACACCAAATTCTGACCCTACCATCCGAATGTCGCAGCAGAAATCGAGACCCATCAGACCAGGCAACGTTTTTCCAATCTTCTACTGTCCAATTTCGATGAGCTTGGGCAAATTGGAGCCTCAGTTTTTCCCGTTCTTAGCTGAAAGGAGTGGCACCCGGTGTGGTTTTCTGCTGCTGTAGCCCATCTGCCTCAAAGTTCGCCGTACTGTGCGTTCAGAGATGCTCTTCTGCCTACCTTGGTTGTAACGGGTGGCTATTTGAGTCACTGTTGCCTTTCTATCAGCTCGAACCAGTCTGCCCATTCTCCTTTGACCTCTGGCATCAACAAGGCATTTCCGCCCACAGGACTGCCGCTCACTGGATGTTTTTTCTTTTTCGGACCATTCTCTGTAAACCCTAGAGATGGTTGTGCGTGAAAATCCCAGGAGATCAGCAGTTTCTGAAATACTCAGACCAGCCCTTCTGGCACCAACAACCATGCCACGTTCAAAGGCACTCAAATCACCTTTCTTCCCCATACTGATGCTCGGTTTGAACTGCAGGAGATTGTCTTGACCATGTCTACATGCCTAAATGCACTGAGTTGCCGCCATGTGATTGGCTGATTAGAAATTAAGTGTTAACGAGCAGTTGGACAGGTGTACCTAATAAAGTGGCCGGTGAGTGTACTTCCTCATGTTTTGTTCACTGTTTTTTTCAATAGAAATTAAACTAAAGATATTACTTAATATGAAGTCTCAGAAAGGAACAAATTACATGAAATGTGACCAAGAGCTACTTTCAGGTCAACTGAACATTTTTCAGTTTACATACACAATATTTTGCTAAACTGATTCATATGTAATTCACATATCTGCTTTAGTTTCCATTGAGTGTTGCTATTCCTCTTTTCTTGATTTTGCTTGAAGGGCTGTATTAAGATTCTTGAAGGCTTAATTGCACGCTTAATTTAATAATCCACTGTGCTGCTTTCTTCTGCCTTGGTGTCAGTAGCATTAAAATGCTGTGGTTGAAGATCTTTTACCCTAGGGGGCACTTTTATCACATTGAGGATCTCTCCACATTGCATATACACAGCCATGTCACATTATTATGACAAGCTAATATCCAGAGTAATCGCCGGACAGCAGCTAGATAGTTAGGGAGTGACTCCATAAGGTTCTGGTAGGTTGTCACGGGTATCTGGAACCATGCTGACTGCATCCCACAGCTGCTGGAGGGTATATGGGGAATGATACATAGAGGGAACTAGATGATCGAGGTTCAAGTCTGAGAAATTAGGGGTCCAGGTTGGAACTTGGAAGCCTTGGTCATGCTCTTCCAATCAATGTTGGACATTTCTAGGCATATGACACGTGATAAGGTATTGATGAAAGAACCCATCTGTCCCAGGAAAGACAATCAGCATGTATGGATGGACGCGATCAGAAAGGAGGGATTCATACCAAAAACAGTTGAGAGTACCTTCCATATGGATAAGTGGACCCAGAGAATGCCACAAAAACATTCCCCAGATCGTAACCCTTCCACCACTAGCTTGTGTTCTTCCAGCAATGATTGCATGGTGTTTCTTCTCTCATATTTCTTGCCTGATACACCAAAATTAAAAAATGACTCATAAGAGAAGGCAACTCTTTGCCAATCAGCAAAGGTCCAATTGTGACACTATTGGAAAATGTAAGCCTTTTCTGCTGATGCAACTTAGCATAGGTGCAGTAACTACCCATCTGCTTCAGAGAACCATACACAGCAGGGTTCACTGAACTGTTGTTTTATACACACGTCTGGTAACCCCTTGGTTCATTTTGTAGCTAAGCTGTTTCACTGTATTGTGTCAGTCTGCCCTTGCACACTTTTGTAGCCGATGTTAACCTCTCACATCAATGGTACATGGTGCTTCACAGTTTCCAACACACTTTCATACAGCAGTACGCCAACAGTTCAAGAACTGTGCAGTTTCAGAAATACTGTGACCATTGTCTGAAAGGCAATTATCCTTTTTTGCAACTCCGATAAATTGCCTCTTCTTACACGTGACAGCATGAGGGATAAGTGTGCAGACAGCCTATCATACATCTTATATCTTCTCCAAGCCAGCTCTCCACATGTGACTTCTTTCCCAAGGTACTGTGCATCAGCATAAAAAGTAGGAAGTGGTCATGACAATGTGACTGGACAGTGTTGTTCAGCTTTGGTATTTCTCATATTGCCCAGCCTCATAGTTCAGGATGTGCGGTATGAACTATATGCCTCGACTTGCATACATTTTAAGAATGTAGATAAAACTAACTTCTAATCTACCTCTAAAGTCGAGTGCAATATATTGCTCCTTGTTAGCAACTATTTCAAGTAAGCGTAGCTATATCCCGACAATAAATACCTGCCTTCCTAATCTCACGTAGTCCTAGTTCTGAGGGACGTTAAAGACATTTTCATAGATGTGTGTAAATTTAAGCCGCTTTTTTAGAACTAGTCATTGGCATATCACTTTTTAGGTGTGCCACAACTACAGTGGTGCACAAATTTCTGGTCCACGGGCCACATACAGTACTTTACCTCACCCATGGACTGCAGTACATGTTAGAGAGGTATTCCCCATCTAAGACCTTTATGGTATTCCAACTGTAAATACCCAAAACCAAAGAGGTCTTGGTTCCACTTTAGGGACTAACAGAGATCAGAATGTGAGGTCCCCTGCTCAGTTCTCCAGAAAGAGGATATGAGGCGCCTATTTTCATTGTAGTTTTTGGGGTTACAGAAGTGGCTGTTTCACAACTATAACTAGGGAGAACAGCACACATATATGGCCTCCTCTCTGGATTCTGAAACCTATCAGACATTTTATGGATTATATTGTGGATTTGTTATGATTGTCAGATATACAGTATCTCACATAAGTGAGTACACCCCTCACATTTTTGTAGATATTGTATTATATCTTTTCATGGGATAACTCTAAAGATATGAAACTTTGCTACAATATGATATAATTATATACAATATGATATAATTAATTTGATATAATTATTTATTTTCAAGTGCCATTAATTCCAGGATGCTGTTAAAGCCAAAAGGTTCAGGTACATAATATAAGACAAATAGATACAATGTACGATGTAAAGTAGTCAGTGTAAATTTGGTGTGCCGGTAAAATAACTCAACACACAGCCATCAATGTCTAAACCGCTGGCAACAAAAGTGAGCACACCCCTAAGTTAAAATGGACAAATTGTGCACAAAGGGCGACATGTATGTACGGGGCTGTGCCAGTTTTTGGGCTGAAAATACACCAAATAACTGGCGCAGCCCTGTGCGCTTAATGTATGAGCAGGCGCCCGCGGTACTTTGTACTGCGCCTAAGATACGGGACATTCTGGGGGTGTGTAGAATTCGACACATTTATGTCTTTAATACGACAAATCCTGGAACGGGTAGATCAATTTAAAAGTGGTTGCCTGAATTATTGCTTTGTAGCTAGAAGGCGCTAAATCTATGACCCACAGTAGAACAGGTTCATAGATTCAGGTGCATTCTAGGCTACTGTGTGCAATTGGCACCTGGGTTCCAAAAATCATACATGTTGTCCAAAGAGTCAATATTTTGTGTGGTCCCCATTATTTTTCTGCACTGCCTTAACTCTCTTGGGCATGGATCTTCACAGGCTGCCCCAGGAATCCTGTTCCACTCTTCAATGATGACATCATGGAGCTGGTGGATGTTAGAGACCTTGCACTCCTCTACTTTCCATTTGAAGATGCTCAATAGGGTTAGGTCTAGAGACATGCTTGGTCAGTCCTGCATCTTTACCCTCATTTTCTTTAGCAACAAAACGGTCATCTTGGAGATGTGCAAAAACAATGCAACATCAGCAGCACCCTAAAGGCACTAAAAACGGTCAAAGAGGACATAAGAATTTTTTGGAAAAGCATTTCTGCTACTATGAAATATTTGAAAAAATTTGAGGTTCTTAGTGTACATTTTTGATTAAAACTGTAAATGCCCACCTACCGTGGCAAGGTGGGAACCTACGCTACATGCTACCTCTCCTGGTGTTCCCACCTGAATTGGGGTCACCTTGCCGAGGTAGGTGGGCAGTTACAGTTTTAATTAAAAAAATTCCCCCACAATTTTGTCCTATTTGACCGTTTTTAGTGCCTTTAGAGTGCTGCTGATGTTATATTGTTTTTCCATAGCTTTTAACTGCCACAACAGTGTGCACCTATATGTTTATTTTTCAAAATGAATGTGCTAACCAGATTTTGTTTTTTGACTGTTTGAGGAGGTGGCTAGTCCCCAGTTTATTTTATGCACTCTGTCCGCCTACACAGGCTTTTTAAATCAGATCAGGTTTGTAGTTGGAGCCTTCTAACCATGAAGTGTGGAGGTCTGAACAGACACCAGGAGAGGTAGCATGTAGCGTAGGTTCCCACCTGAATTGGGGTCACCTTGCCGCGGTAGGTGGGCATTTACCGTTTTAATCAAAAATGTCCACTAAGAACCTCAAATTTTTTCATATATTTCATAGTAGCAGAAATGCTTTTCCGAAAAAATTTGTATGTCCTCTTTGACCGTTTTTAGTGCCTTTAGAGTGCTGCTGATGTATTGGTTTTGCATAGCTATGTGCACCTATATGTTTATTTTTCAAAATGGATGTGCTAACCAGATTTTGTTTTTTGACCATCTTGGAGATGTGTTTGGGGCCGTTATCATTTTAGAATATGACCCTGTGGCCCAGGTTCTGAAGGGAGGGGATCATGCTCTGCTTCAGTATGTCACAGTACATGTTGGTATTCATTTGTAGCTCCCAACAGCACTCATGCAGCCCCAAACCATGACACTCCCACCACCATGCTTGACTGTAGGCACGCTACACATGCTTGACGCCATCTGAACCAAATAAGTTTATCTTGGTCTCATCAGACCCCATGACATTTTTTCCAGCAATCTATGTTCTTAGTCAGCCCTTAGTCAAACTTTTGTGAGCTTTCTTGTGCATCATCTTTAGAAGAGGATGACAGCCATGCAGTCCAATTTGATGCAGTGTGCAGCATATGGTCTGAGCACTGACAGGCTGAGCCCCCACTCCTTTAACCTCTGCAGCAATGCTGGCAGCACTCATATGTGTATTTTGAAAAAATAATCTCCTAGTATGATGCTGAGCATGGGCTTCCTTGGTTGACCATGGTGAGGCCTGTTCTGAGTGGATCCTGTCTTGTTATGGGCTGGCCACTGTGCTGTAGCTCAGTTTCCGGGTGTTGGCAATCTTCTTAAAGCCTAGATAATCTTTCTATAGAGCAACAATTATTTTTTTCAGGTACTTAAGTTTTTTGCCATGAGGTACCACGTTGAACTTCCAGTGACCAGTATGAGAGAGTGGGAGAGTGACAACACTAAATTTAACACACTTGCTCCCAATTCACACTAACGAGTCACATGACATCGTGGAGGGGAACTGGCAAATTGTGCACAGGGGTGTACTACTTTTGTTACCAGCGGTTTAAACATTGATGGCTGTGAGTTTAGTTATTTTGAGGGCACACCAAATATACACTGATATACAAGCTGTACACTGACTACTTTACTTTGTATCAAAGGGTCATATCTACAGTGCTGTACCATGAAAAGATATAATAAAATATTTACAAATGTCAGGGGTGTACTCATTTCTGTGAGTTACAGTAAATACTCCTTTGAGGAAGAAATCCAAGGCAAATACAAAAAAAGTTTTTATTGGATTGCTTATTTGGCTTAAATAACAAATACAGAGGTCCTTCAAGTTACAATGGTCTGAGAATACAATATTTTGACCATGCAATTGTCTTTCCTGGGGCCTTCTATATTGAGTGTGGTTTCAAGATACAATATCCCAGACACTGACCCAGTCAATTATTGTGAACATTTCCCTTGTAAAACCTCCTGTATTAGTGAAGTGCATGCAGTGATTGGCGGTCTAGTAGCACCTCTTTATAGTACTGTACTACAGGTCATGTACTAGTGCCAGGATAAGCGCCTCCTTTGTGCACCAGTTGAGGGCCCCATTTCCTTTTTTCTGGTGCATTGTGTATAAAGTGCATGACCCAAAGAAACTCATTTCCTCAACATAGAAAGTTATTTCCAACTTCCAGCAGCTCTTTCCTACTGTTCTATGTAAGGATATGCTTTATCTGGATTAGCTATCCGCTTCATGTTCTGTAATCTTTATTTTGCATTCTGCTGGTAAAATTTTAGAGCTTTAGAACTAATTACCAACTTTCCATAGAGTTAAGGTTTCAACATACAATATGCAATTAATATAGTGTATTGAGGGAGCACTGTACAGCCCTATCCACATCCACATGGATCCCCATCCACATATTGCCCATCAAAACAGTACCAACCAAACAGTGTTATTTATACTGTACCAGTCATAGAAGTGCCAGCCATATAGTGCCCACCATAACAATGTCAGCTGTACAGTGTCCATTATGCAGTTCCCAACAAAACCGTACCAGACATATAGTGTGACATTATGTACGAGGTTGCGCCAGTATTCTGGCGTCCTTTCAGCCCAAAAACTTGCGCAGCCCTATTCTCTAGATTTATAATCAGGCGCACTCCAAAATTAGGCACATTATCAGTCACCCGCGGCACTTTGTAATGATTGGGGCGTTTTGGAGGTGTGTAGCCCCACAACCGTATGATTCTACACATTTATGATGGGAGGACGGCAAAACTGGGTGCATTTCTGCTGGAAATGGAAGACCAAGTTAAAGGTGGTTTACCTAGATCTGAGTTGTTGTTTTGGAGCTAGAAAGCGCTAAATCTATGACCCGCAGTAGAACAGGTTAATAAATTCAGGCGCATTCTACGCTATTAATGCGCACCTCAAAAAAAGTCATCTGGGCGCCAAAATACATCCATGTCACCCATGTGCCCACCATAATATTGCCAGCCACACAGAGCTCACCATAACAGTGTCAGCCATACAGAGCCCACCATAACAGTGTCAGCCATGCAGAGCCCACCATAACAGTGCCAGCCATACAGTACCCACCATAAAAGTGCCAGCCATTCAGAGCCCACCATAACAGTGCAAGCTATACAGTGCCCAACATAAAAGTGCCAGTCATACAGAGACCATCATACTGTAGTAGTACCAGTCATACAGAGTTCACCATGACAGTTTCAATCATACAGAGTTCACCATGACACTGTCAAACATACAGTGTCCAACATAACAGTGGCAGCCATACAGAGCCCACCATAACAGTGACAGCCATGCTGATCCCACCATAAGAGTTCCAGCCATTCAGTACCCACCATAACAGTGCCAGCCATACGGCACCCATCATAATAGTACCAGCCATACAGAGCCCATAATACTGTAATAGTACCAGCCATACAGAGTTTACCATAACAGTGCCAGCCATACAGCACCCACCATAATAGTACCAGCCTTACAGTACCCACCATAAAAGTGAGAGCCATACAGAGCCCACAATAACAGTGCCAGCCATACAGCACCCACCATAATAGTACCAGCCATACAGCACCCGCCATAATAGTACCAGCCTTACAGTACCCACCATAAAAGTGATAGCCATACAGAGCCCATCATACTGTAATAGTACCAGCCATACAGAGTTCACCATAACAGTGTCAAACACACAGTGCCCAACATATCATTGCTAACCATACAGAGCCCACCATAACAGGAATAGCCATACAGTACCCACTATAACAGTACCAGCCACACATGCCCACCATAACAGTACCAGCCATACAGTGCCCACCATAACAGTGCCAGCCATACAGTGCCCACCATAACAGTGCCCGCCATACAGTGCCCACCATAACAGTGCTGTCAGCTGAATGCAGCAGTCAAAAGATGAATATTACTTTCTGGAGTTTGTCCTAATGGCTGGGGGCCCCACAGAGGGGCACTAAGGCCACATGTTGTGCACCCCTGCTCTACAGGATAGCATTACAGTCATGATTTTGCAGCATGTTCTATTGCTTCAGGGCTTGCTGTGCAGTCACTGATCAGGCCCCTCTCATTTAACCATTAGCTGACCATTCCCACTGCTCCACGTTTCACAGTCATAAAAATGACATTTTCAGACAATCTTCGACCTTCTGAGGAACGGGCTCCAGGGAAGGTTGCTAAAGAGCGACCTCCCTCCTGAGCGATGACTGTGAGCCGCCCCCAGCCCCCGGTCACCCGTGTGTGTGCGGCGGAGCAGTGTGCGCGCTCTTTCACCACGCTCCCCGGCAACCTCTCTGCTCACAGCTCTATGTACGGGGCCGGCGCGCGTTGCGGAGGCTCCAAGATGGCGACGGCCGCAGTTCCTCCTGCTGCAGCCTCCCCACCTCTGCAGTCCGGCGGCGCAGGCTGCGGGGACTCTCGCTAGAGTCGGGCAAGTAAGTGACATGCGGACCCTTGTGGAGAGCTAGCAGAGCTGGGTAGGGGTACGCGGGCACTGGAGTGAAGGGGCCGCTGCTGATAGCAGGGACCGGGATGGGGGAGGCGGCTCAGGAAACTGCCGCAGAGACGTTACTGGCCGGAACTTCACTAGTATGAGGCATGACAGTCCTGTGGCCGGGACATCACGCCGCAGGAGCGCTGCCTACACAGGACGGGCTGCACAGTGTGGGAAGGTCCGCGGATACTTACCCCCTCCTGATAATTTACCCGCGCTGTGCACACAGGCAGTGCGGCCATAGAAAATCCCATGGTTTCTTCACTTTCTTTCCTGCCGCTCCCTACATGAGGCGAGCCCGTACTTTACATGTGAGGGCTGCACAGTCCAGTGCTCGCTCCACTTTGGGGCCCCTCTTGCTGTCGGAGGGGGTGAGGATTGCGGGTGTGGTAGATGGACGGCTCTGCAATGTGGCTGATGTAGTGGCCGTGTCCGGATGGCAGCGGGAGCTCGGTGAGTTTTGCAGTGTGCTGCTTCCTTTGCACTGCAGTATTTTTGCTGCTCCTGGAGCCTGTGGCCCTTCTGCAATGGGGATGCATGCGGGCTGGGGGGCAGGCATGATGGGCACAAGTTGTAGATGACTGCATTGTGCATGGTCGGGGGCTTCTCCTGCCGGAGAGGGAGAATGTCAGCTTTGGTGGATGTAGTTCTGTTAGTTCTGCAGGTACTTCTGGAGTCAGCAGGGTGGATGCAGGATACCGGCTCCCTGTTTCTCTTTGATGCTCTTTTGTATTGAGGTGGGCCCAGGGGACTATGTATGCAGTGCTGGTGAATGGACAGATACATGCATATGCAGGTAGGGAAGCATGGCGTGGAGTAGACCTTGCGGTGGATCTCAATGCACGACTGTATCAGAGCAGTGCTGCTGGATGTACAGCTCCTGATATAGGGTTAGATTACACCCTGGTGCTGGATATACAGCTCCTGACATAGGTCTGGATTACACCCTGGGGCTGAATGGACAGCTCCTGACATAGGTCTGGATTACACCCTGGTGCTGGATGGACAGCTCCTGATATAGGTCTGGATTACACCCTGGGGCTGAATGGACAGCTCCTGACATAGGTCTGGATTACACCCTGGGGCTGAATGGACAGCTCTGACATAGGTCTGATTACACCTGGCTAAATGACAGCTCCTGACATAGGTCTGGATTACACCCTGGGGCTGAATGGACAGCTCCTGACATAGGTCTGGATTACACCCTGGGCTGAATGGACAGCTCCTGACATAGGTCTGGATTACACCCTGGGCTGAATGGACAGCTCCTGACATAGGTCTGGATTACACCCTGGGCTGAATGGACAGCTCCGACATAGTCTGGATTACACCCTGGGGCTGAATGGACAGCTCCTGACATAGGTCTGGATTACACCCTGGGCTGAACATACAGCTAGTAATGTAAGGCTAGATTACACCCTGGTGCTGGATGTACAGCTCCTGATATAGGTCTGGATTACACCCTGGTGCTGGATGTACAGCTCCTGACATAGGTCTGGATTACACCCTGGTGCTGAACATACAGCTAGTAATGTAAAGCCAGATTACACCCTGGTGCTGAACATACAGCTAGTAATGTACGGCCAGATTAGACCCTGGTGCTGGATGTACAGCTCCTGATATAGGCTAGATTACACCCTGGTGCTGAACATACAGCTCCTGATGTAAAGCCAGTTGACACCCTGGTGCTGAATGTACAACTCCTGATATTGGTCTGGATTGCACTCTGGTGCTGAATGGACAGCTCCTGATATAGATCTGGATTACACCCTGGTGCAGAATATACAATTTCTGATATAGGGCCAGATTACACCCTGGTGCTGGATATACAGCTCCTGACACAGGTCTGGATTAGACCCTGGTGCTAGATGTACAGCTCCTGACATAGAGCCAGATTACACCCTGGTGCTGAAAGTAAAGCTTCTGATATAGGGCCAGATTACATCTTGGAGCTGGATATACAGCTCCTGATATAGGGCCAGATTAGACCCTGGTGCTGGACATACAGCTCCTGCTATAGGGCCAGATTAGACCCTGGTGCTGGATATACAGCTCCTGATATAGGGCCAGATTAGACCCTGGTGCTGGATATACAGCTCCTGATATAGGGCCAGATTAGACCCTGGTGCTGGATGCACAGCTCCTGATATAGGGCCAGATTAGACCCTGGTGCTGGATGTACAGCTCCTGACAGAGCCAGATTACACCCTGGTGCGGGAAAATATAAGCTCTGATATAGGGCAGATTAGACTTGGTCTGGATATACAGCTCCTGATATAGGGCCAGATTAGACCCTGGTGGGGAATACCAGCTCCTGCTTTTAGGGCCAGATTAGACCCTGGTGCAGAATATTACAAGTCCTGATATTAGGGCCAAAATTAGACCTGGTGCTGGATATACAGCTCCTGATATAGGGCCAGAGTAGACCCTGGTGCTGGATGTACAGCTTCCAATATAGGGCCAGATTACACCCTGTTGTTGAATGTACAGCTGATGACATAGGGCCAGATTACACCCTGGTGCTAGATTGTCCAGCTCCTTACATAGGTCTGGATTAAACACTGGTTCTGATTGTAACTCCTTGGTGCGAATGGGGAGCATTTTATTTTTGCCAGGGCTTCCAGTTTCCTGGATTTAGACGGTTTTTCCTTCACATTTGGGGGCCCTGATGATTTGACGGTTCCCTTTATTAGAGTGGCCTGAGATAGAGGGTTCCCTTCACTTAAGTGCCTGAGATTTAAAGGGGTTTCCCTTTACATTAGAGTGGCCTATGATTAAAAGGTTCCTTACATTAGAGTGGGCCCGTGATTAACGGTTCCTTCACAAAGAGGGCCCTGGTGATAGACGGGTTCCTTCACATAGAGTGGCCCCGGTGATTAGCGGTTCCTTAATTAATGGCCGATGTTAGCGGTTTTTTTCCTTAGAGTGGCCTGGGGATTGACGGTTCCTTCACATTTAACCTGGTTTTATTAAAAGCTTGGTGCGAATCACTTTCATTTTTGAGACTTGGCCTGATGATTAGATGGTTCCTTCACATTAGAGTGGCCTGGTGATTAGATGGTTCCTTCACATTAGAGTGGCCTGATGATTAGACGGTTCCTTCACATTAGAGTGGCCTGGTGATTAGACGGTTCCTTCACAGTAGAGTGTCCTGGTGATTAGACGGTTCCTTCACATTAGAGTGGCCTGTAATTAGCAGCTTTCCCTTTACAGTTAGAGTGGCCTGGTGATTAGACGGTTCCTTCACAGTAGAGTGGCCTGGTGATTAGACAGTTCTTTCACTTTAGACTAGTCTGTATAGTACTGCTGAATGGATGGCTCCTTCACATCAGAATAGCCTGTAGTGTGCTGCTGAGTAGACAGCTCCGTCACATTAGACTGACCTGTATAGTGCTGCTGAGTAGACAGCTCCTTCACATTACAGTGATCTGGTTAATGGACGGCTCCTTTACATTAGAATTGCCTGCAGTGTACTGCTGAATAGACAGCTTCTTCACATTAGAGCGGCCCCGTGATTAGACAGCCCATTCACATTAGTCTGGTCTATAATATGCTGCTGAATAGACAGCTTCTCCACATTAGAGCGGCTTGGTGATAAGACAGCCCCTTCATATTAGAGCGGCCTGTGGAGGGCTGCTGAATATACAGCTCCTTCCCATTAGAGCGGCCCAGTAATTAGGCAGCCCTTCCACGTTAGAGCGGCCTGTGGTGTGCTGCTGCATTGGTGAACCATAGTTGTTGTATGGGGGTGGCAGGAGAGTGCCGCACACCAGAGTGGTCATGTGGTGTGAGGCTGGAGAGGAGACTGCTTGTGAAGTGTGCTGTATTTGCTGTACCTTGTGGCCTTGCAGCGTGGTGCTGAATGGACAGCTCCATAACACTGATGTGCTGACTGGGCAGCTTTATCCTGTGTTCAGATGATTGGGTGGCACTTAGTTTCCTTATGTAACTAAAGGGTTGTGTTATTGAACATTTTTCTCTTGATCAAGAGTTTCACAGAAGACCTTACTCATATTGTTTAATTAAAATTCTGTTTTTAGACTAGCTCCACATATGTTTAATTTATTGGATGAGTGATTCATGCCTGAGACCCTTTGTAAATTTACTGAAAGAAAAGATTCAAAAAGTCTTGTACCATACTTTCCCCCATACTTATTGGCTTCTTAAGGGTGTTTGGGTAATTTTTCCCACCAAAATGCTTTTTTAAAGTTTTTTAGAGATCCCGGTGTAATGGTTTTTTTTCCCCACAAATTTTCCTTGTTACATTTTCCCCCCTATTGTTTTTTACTTGGGGGAAAACCCCTTTTCGGGATTTTGTGTTCTGGATAAAAAAAATTCATTTACCCTTAAGGTTTTTAAAATTTTTTTCCTTTTTTTTAAATTTTATTTTTTTTTTTGGATTTTTAAAAAAAATTTTTTAAAAAATTTTTTTACCAAATTTTATTAAAAAATTTGGGGGGGGTTTTTTCTTGAATTTTTTTTTTTTTTTTTAAAAGTTGGGGAAAGGGGAAAAATTTTGGAAAAAAAAATTTTATTATAAATTTTTTAAACCCCCTTTTAAAAAAGTTTAAATTTAAAAACCCTCCGCTTTTAAAAATTTTAAAAGGGGTTTGGTTTTGCCCAGAATGTAAATTTTGGGGAGGGGGGGGAAAAATTTAATTGGTACCGGGGGCCAAGGTGGAAAATACCCCCAACCCCCAAAACCCCAACGGGCCTACCTTTTAAAAAGGGGGGGGGCATGTTTCATGTTGTTGGAAAACCCCTTTTTTTTTTAAAAGTCCACAAAGAGAATTAAAAAACTTTTAATTTTTTATGCCAATTTGTTTGGGAAATTGGGGTCAGTTTCTTTTTTACTAAAGGGAGGGAAAGGTTGGTTTCTTCCCCTATGCCCCAATTCCCTTTTGCTTAATTTGCTTTTTTCCCCCTTTGGTTTTTGGGGTTTTGGAAAAGGGGTTTTTCTTTTGCTAAAAGTTCCCCTTTTTCCCTTTACCGGGAAACAAGTTTCCCCCACACGGCCCACATGTTTTTTTTTTGGGCCCCTTTCTCTTAAAGGGGGTTTTGGGGTGCCCCGGAATCACATTCTGAAATTCTAGAACCCCGGAAAAAAATCCCCTTAAGGAAAATTTTTTTTTTGTGCTCTTTTAAAATTTTAAATTGTTTACCATTTACTGTAAATGATTTTTTTCCCGGGAAAATTTAAATTTTTAAATTTTTAAAATTTGGCTGAAATAAACTTTTTTAAATTTTATGTTTTTATATTATATTTTTTTTTTTCCCCAGATTTATTTTTTATATTTAAATATTATTTAAAAAAATATATATATATATATATATATTTATATATATATAATATTATAAAACATAAACTGAATAAACCTTACCCATTTTAGTAAATTGGATTACCAAATTTTTTTTAAATATTTGCCAAATGCAGAAAGAAATAAATTTTTTAAGGCATTTTTATTACTTTCTGCAAAGTCAATGCGTTTTTCGGATCCAGAACTCAAAAACAGATCCAACACGCCATGTGAACATACCCTTAATGTTTTTCTTCAGGAAAGGGATATCAAACTCTGTGACAATAGCAAAAAGTCCAAATCTAGATACAATTTTAAAATCTATAATAAAATTTCTTTTGTTTTAATTTTGATTGTCATGGAGAGTTAAGGTTAAAGGGGTTGTCCCCCTCCTATAAATATCATATAAATACAGTTGAAATCAGAAGTTTACATACAAATTTTTAAAAAAATACACATATGATGTTTTTTTTCACTTTCTGACATGAAATCAGAATAAACCTTACCCGTTTTAGGTCAAAAAGGAAACCAAAAATTTCATTTGCCAAATGCCCGAATAATAAAAGGTTTTTTAAGGCATTTTTTTTACTTCTGCAAAGTCAAAAATTTACATAACTAGGATTACTATGCCCTTTAAACAATTTTGGGGCACCCTATATTGTATGTCTTTGGAAGTTCTGATTTATTAGCGGCATCTGAGTTAAAAAGATATATTGGGATGTATTTTAAGCACACCAGAAACACACTGTTCTGTGTGTAAACATCATGGGAAAAACTAAAAAAATAAGCCCCCCAAGATTCAAAGAGGAATTTTTGGGCTTGTCCAGCCTTTTATGCAAAGGGAAGGAGAAGGGTTCTATTCTCAGGTGAAAAGTGCTTTGCTCCAACATGTGCATATCAACCAAGAACAAAAACAAAAAACCCTTTTGAAAGCTGGCGGAATGGTAAACCATTTCCCCATGTAAAAAAAATATGTATTAACAGGGCTGAAAAGGCCGCTCTGCCCGGAAGAAGCGTTACTCCAAAAAAAACATATAAAAGCAGGGTTTTTTTTTTAAATGCCACAGAAAAAAGACCCACATTTTTTGGAAACATATCTGTGGATGAAAAACTGAAAATTTAAGAAACTAAAATTGAATACTTGGCCTAATTATCCCTTATGTTTGGAGGGAAAAAAGGGGGGGAAATTGGAAGCCTTGAACCCATCCAACTGTGAAAAACCGGGGGGGGGAGCATCATTTGTGGGGTTGTTTTGCTGCAGGAGAGACTGGGGACTTACAAATGATGTCAATGAAGAAAGAAGCTTTGTGGCAATTGAAGCAACTTCTCAAGACACAGAGGGAAATTAAAGCTTGGAGGAAATGGGTTTTTCCCAAAAGGACAATCCCGAAGCATATGCCAAGTGTTTTCCCCTTTAAAGGGGGTTTTCCGTACATGATTGGGTTTTTAAATTTAAAAAATTTTAAAAAAAAAAAAGCTTTTTCTATATTTTCATTACAAATGCCTACTGATTTTGAGTTTCCCCGTTAGTAGTAGTGATAGTCCTGAAATTCCCTATAGAGTGGCTGTTGATCTTTTTTCACTGGCTGTCATTGTGATGACCCGTTGTTTTGAATACAGTCAGAGCACAGAGCCCCCTGCACAGTATGCTTTTAGGAAAGGGGGGGGCCGGGTTTTTGGGTCTGTGTAGCTGTGCTGCTGGTTTAACCCCTGTGGTCCTGTCCCTTGCTTTTACAAGATGGGAGGCAAGATGAGGCTGATCTGTAGTAGTAGATGTGACGCATGAAGTGTGTTACTATAATAAATGATGGTCTGGGGAGTTTTGATATACTAATAGAACAGATCAGGGGGGATGGAACGGTTCATACCCCCCCCTGCTTGCTGTATTAGTGACACTAGGATTATGTAACCACTTCACAGCTGTGTGTCTGTTTGAAGGGGTTTTTTTTTGTTGTTGCTTGAGATGGAGATTTTTTAGCTAAGCGGGGGTATAGGGAAAATTTTCTCCCCCCTGCTTGTTTAGCAATCACCCGCTTCAAAGACCGTGGCTCCCTCATAGTTAGCGCTCTCCCTGCGTTCTGCCTGTGGAGCTACAGTGCATTGATCAGCAGTGAGCGACCAGGCGGCACACACAGGGTTTAACCCCGGCGAAAACCCCCTCGCCCCCCCCTTGTATAGAAGGAGAGCTGTTGTTGCTGAGGGGGGGGGGGGAAAGGGGAGGAGAAGGGCGAGAGACGCCCCCAATTAAAAAACCTTGCTGCCAGAACATTAAAGTAGGCTGAAAACCTTTAGTGAGACAATCTTTAAGGATAACCAAGTCAATTTTTTTTGAGTGGCCATCACAAAGCTTGATCTCAATCTATTGAAAATGTATGGGCAAAGTGAAAGGGCAGGTGTGGCAAGGCGACCTACAAACATGGCTCAGTTACACCAGTTTGTGGGAGGAATGGGCAAATTCCTACCAAATATTGTGAGAAGCTTGTGGAAGGATATCCAAAACATTAACCCAACTCATACAGTTTAAGGGCAATGCTACCAAATACTAATGAAATGTATGGAAACTTTTGACTTTGCAGAAAGTAATAAAAATGCCTTAAAAATGTATCTCTCATTGTTCTGGCATTTGGCAAATCTAAATAGTTTTGGTAATTGTAATTGACCTAAAATGGGCAAGGTTAATTCTGACTTCATGTCGGATAGTGAGAAAAAAATGCATATGTGTCTTTTCATATAGTGTATGTAAACTTCTGGTTTCTACTGTGTGTATGTATGTATGTATATATTATTTCTACTTCTTTACAGATACAGTCGTAGAACACATAGAAAGTTCTTAAATAAACTATATAATAAAACATATTATATTTATTCCACATTATCAGTTTACCAATTTATATAATCATTGTATATTGTAATTTGATATAAAGGATGATATGCAATATAGAACATTTGAAACTTTGCTTAAAGTTATAAAAAAAATTAAACGGTACTTGTAGTTTGTGAATCAGATAATAAAAATGTATACGTATAGTTTTATTAATTGACAAGGTACAATACAGTTTAGTTGTTTAGAATTTTAAGCAACATTTGAAAATGTTCTATATGCCACATTATATCTTTTATCAAATTCTAACAAAGTTATAAAAAAAACTAAACCGTACTTGTAGCTTGTCAATTTAATAAAACTATATACATGTAGATTTATAGTGTAATTAAATTGTAGGCTCTAAGTAAAGTTTCAAATGATATACATGTGTGTGTGTGTGTGTGTGTGTGTGTTGTGTGTGTTGTATATATATATATTAGTTATAGACTATTATTTATATCTATATGTTTAGCCTTCTCACTCCCTCTTTATATATTATTTGTGTGTGTGTATATGTAACTTTTTTTTATTAATATCTATCTATCTATCTATCTATCTATATATATATATATATATATATATATATATATATATATATATACACTGTGATTATCTTCTTTTTGCCAGTTATGAGCAGTGTAGTAGGTACAGTAATATTGTTGGTCATGTTAAGTCTTTTTTTGTCACTGTAGTCAGAGTATGTATGGAAGCCACTGAACTTTAAGGGCATGTCCCCACGGCACGGGTTTTCGGCCGGTTTGCGGTTTTTCAGACCACCTGAAAAACTGGCCGAAAATGAGCAGAACGGGGCGCTATGGAAAACCTGTGCAGTGGGGATTTCCGCCCGGCGGTTTTGCACAACATCGAGCAAGCACCATCTTCCGTCTGGTTTTTTGGACGGAATTGTGCTTCTCAATGGGAGGGGGGAGTGCTCTTCCCCCGCTCATCGCGGAGAAAAGCCGCCCCCCCCCCACCACGGCCGTGGGGACGGCGCAAAACAGGACAAATACTGGCCGGCAAACCGATCGGTATTTGTCCTATGCCGTGTAAACGCGTCCTAAGGCTATTTCTACTCGGCTTGGGTTTTTAGTCAGATTTTCGGTGGTTTCAGTATTTAAAATCCATCGAAAATCCGACTGTAACCAGTGCCCCATAGATCACAATAAAAAAAATCCATGCTGTAGTTTACATAGCACCATTTTTTTCTGGTCGATTTTGAAATTCGGCCGATTTTCAAACCTTCCAGATCTTTTGCCGGATTGCCGTTAGATTCCTGTGTATTCAATGTACTGGACTGACGGCAGATTCGAAAACCGTTGTTTTTAGCGCAAACCCAAACCAAAAAACACAATCCAGCATGTTAAAATGCCGTCGGATTTTTGGACACTTTTTTAACAATGCTATAAAGGCATAGCCTGAACCCAATCTGGATCCAGATAGGAAGAAACAAGAAATAATTAAGAGACAGTTACTAAACAAATTGTATCCAAAAAGTAAAGTATATTGTTCTTGCCAAATTTTCAATGTTTAAGACACTTTTTACACCTATTAGTGAGAAACATAAAATACTCCAAATACAGCACATTAAAAATGTCTATGACAAATACAAAAAATCGGTGTATATGTATACCCGGATTGAGGGGCCAAAGGAAACAAAATCTATCTGACATCCCGTATGTGCTGACAAGAGAATTTGTCATCCTAAATGCATGAATTCTATAACGGCTGCTAAATTTCCCCCATTTTGTCTTGTAGTGTAAGGAAGGGACACACTCTTTCTCTTGCTTCTTTTTGCTTGTTTATAGTCATTTTATCTGGATAGATTGTTAGTATAATGTTTATTTGTACTAAAAAAAAAACCTGAAAAAGGAAAGTTTGGTAGGAGATTGAACATCTTAAGGTCTCCTTTAGGATACCTTACCAGCATGCTCTGTTTCCAAGGTTAAGGGGGTTGGATTGGTCCTTGCAAGTCAGCCAGTGCGTCCAGCAGCGATGAAAAATGCTGCCTTACCTCGAAAAAAGGGCTCCTAATTACAGTTAGTGTTTCTGCTGTGTTATTTGCTATGTTCCATGTTAGACCAATAACAATACCCAAAGCAGCATAAAAAATACTGCAAATGTCCTTTAAGTCTAGCTGGGCATGAGCAGGCGCTTAAGTGATAAATGATCCCTTTCTTTGTCATTGAATTCCAGTTACAAATGTCTTAGTACATGTAATATCCGATGCATGGTTTCTAGAAGACCTCCATTCTGATTTTCTGTTCTGCGGCCATGTGGCAGACTACAGACTGTCATATAGCACGCGGTCTGCTGATGAGTTGTCAGGAAAGATGTGGGATTCCCAATTACTGCAGCTTCCATGCTGATTTATCAGAAACCTCCCACTCATGATTCCATGAATAAGTATATATTCTGGTGCTGCTGTTCATAGTCCCTAGTATCTGCACCGTCTGTTGTGTGTTTCATGCTTTTTGACAGCCAGAGTAGTATTCAGCTCCCGTAAAACAGAAACTTGACGTGCACAAGGATCTGCTGCTGCTGCACAACAGATAAGCATCATAGCTCCTGTAAAGAGGAAGCCATGACATTAGTGTGAACAGAGCCTGACATTGCTAGATTTACTAAGTGAACAGGAAACAAAGCTTAATCTCTTTTACATTCACCTTTCGTTTGTCCATTGTTGCTGTTTGTAGAGCAATTGTTTTCTATAATTTTGTATGCACATTTGCTGGTTATGATGTGACATGTTTTCTGTACGATAATAATGTTTTCATAGTAACAACTTTTTCATTCTTTGTGTTTCTAAGTTAACAGCTTCTAAAAAGATGCGTTTTATTCTCCTAAAACACATTGTAAAAATGGCATCGAGTGTTTTAAGCTGATCTCAGGATAACGTATCCATTAGACACATTCACATTTTATCTATTATGTTTATGAATTGCCGGAGCAGAATGCTTTACAGACAACCAGATTCCCATTATGTGCATCTTCTGCTTCCATCTCCACATTGAACCTCCTGCCAGTGCATGAATATTTCAGCGATGAGCTCACATAATCAATGCCATGGCCAAGGCAAACCGTTTACCACTGTCAATTACTTATGCTCTCTTTTATATAGGGTTAACATGTGCATGTTACACAATTCCGATAAGTAATGAAGTCTAAGGCTATGTTCACACAGCTTATTTCAGTGCGTATTTGCGGACGTAATTACATTTGAAATGCATTTCAAATAATGAACAATTAGATTAGCATTGATTCCAATGTGAAACATGCCTCGTCGCTCACACGAGGCGTATTTCTGCGACGTATTTTCACCATGTAAATACGATCGTAAAATTTAGTCCCCTGTCACTTATTGAGCCGTATTTCGCAACGTAAATCCCCATAGAAAAGAATGGGGAATGTATTTACGACGCAAAATATGTGCCAAACTTTGTGACACGTATTTGAAACGTATTTCGGGACTTATTTGCGGACGTAATTACATCCACAAATACGCCCCGAAATAAGCTGTGTGAACATAGCCCAAGTATATCACTTGCCAACGTATGGGCACTGACAACATATACCTAAATATAATTATATACTGGGCAACAAGTTATCAACCTCACGTTCATTACATTGTATAGATGTGCGAGAGGACAAATTTAGGAAGAGTCATTATCAAAGGTAACTTTCCAGGTAAGTATCAGTACTTTACATAATGCCTTGGGAACACCGGGATGTTCTCATAGCCTAATTCACACTAAATCAAGTTGGCAGTTAGATTAATGATAATACTTGCTCAAAGGTGATCGCCTTACTCAGGCTTATTTTCATCAGCATACTTGTGGTGGTGACCTGATCTCCCTCACCAGTGGTTTCCTTGTTTAGTTGATGGGTCTTTTTATTTAATAAATTTAAGATATTGCTGATCCAATAATTAAAAAAAAAATGCCTCGCCACCGCCCAGTTCCAGCACTGACGTTGCCAGCAGTGTCCCCCAATCTTCTATTTACATCCTGCTGATGAATGCAGGCAATGATTGGCTACAGTGATCACGTGCCATTATCTGACATCACCGTATGGAAGTGAACAACTCCGAGTGGTGAGATTGGCTGCAGCGTTCACATTCCATTACCAAATCAGTGATTACAGTGCTCAAGAGCTAACCAAAAAAAAATTATTATCTCGCCACTCACCCCCAGTCCAGCACTGATGCTGCCAGCAGTGTCCCCCAATCTTCTATTTACATCCAGCTGAGCACTGCAGGCAATGATTGGCTACAGTGATTACGTACCATTAACTGATACCACTGTTCAGAAGTGAACAACTCTGAGTGGTGAGGTGCAAATTTATTGGAGACCCTCACACCCACAAAAGCCTGACTGACAAGTATATGCTAGAAATAAAAATTGTTCAGCAGTTCTGGCAAATATAGTACCAGCAAGTAAATAGTCATAGGTCTTCTCAGAACTCATGTGTGACTGTGCAGCTGTGTGTTGTGCGGGTCCAGCAGCCTCCCCCTCCAGTCTGCCTATACGAGCGGGGATCCGTTTTGCTTTCTCCTTGCAGGTGTAAATTTTGGAAGGGTGATGCATGCAGCATTGTTCTTTAACACATTTTCTCTTCATTACATTGAGTATTGTCTTGGTATTGTTGTCTCTGTGAAGAAAACCTGAAATCTTCCTATATGCCATGCAGAAATGACATGTTTACCCTCCTTCCTGACAGGCACATTTTCCAGGTTTGAACACTATAACGTTTTTTAGTGCTAGGTTATTCTACTATTTTTTTCATTTTTTTCTGTGAGCTTTATTTTTATGTAATTTTGAAATTAGATTTTTATTTCTTAATAACATAAGGGAAAATAGTAAAAAAAAAAAAGTATTTTTTAGATATAGGTGATATAAAGTTTTAGAGTTGTTGGGGTGGACCTAATAAAAGTTGCGGTTTGGGCTGTTACAATTTTTTTATTTTCATTTTGAGTAGATTTATATTTTATATGTGTTTTTTAAAATATTTTTTCTTTACATATTGTTCCCTCATATGGTTAGAAAAAGACCTTTAGGAGCATATTTATATAACTTCTTTTTCATGATTTCCCTGTTACTGGTTCTGATATACTAGCCCCAGTTACATAGAAAATGCACCCCCTGAAGTCGCTGCAGCACTGATCAAGGTCTGATAAAACTCAGTAGCTCCTACAGTTACAGAGCCCTAGTGTGACCGCCAACGTCGGGAAGCAGGAGGCGACCTTCTACTCTGTTTATACAGCCGTTCATTGAGCACTGTATATACAACAACCGGGAAGGCAGGGACACGAAAAATCTGTCTCTGCCTTCTCAGAGGAGAACTCGGCTAACACTTAAGTGTATGTTCACATGGTGTGTTGAGTCCGTGTAACATACGCTTTTAGATGCGTGTTTGGATCCGTCGGACCCAAACACGTATCTAATAAATAGCTGTGTTATTTACATTGCTTTTACTATGAAACACGCATCGTCGTTCAGACAAGTGATCACTGATGCGTGTCTCATTGCGGCTTTCGGATCCGTTCCAAGAATTGACATGTCAATTCTTGGTCCAAAAGACGCAGCAGGAGCCCTATGATAAACTATAGGGTGCGATCCTGCTGCATCCAACACACATCCAAACCTGCAGATGCGTGTTGGATACGTTTTGGATCTGCTTAGGATCCGATCGTCAATGCGTTTTTGGATGCGATTTTTCAAATCGAACATGAATCCAAATTCGGATCCAAAAACGTAGTGTGAACGCCCCCGTAGGGAGCATCCACACAGCATATGTAAAATGCTGGTCTGACTCTGTTTAAGAATCCAGCCGGTCGTTTATCGTCTTTTCCGTGGTTTTGCGGTCTGGTGCTGTCCATGGTGTTTGGATTTGCCATTCCCCCGTAAGCATTAAGTGTGCACAGGAGTCCTGCTCTAATTTTGGAGTAACGCCGGTGGCTGAAAATCCGTTCAGTGTAGACTACTGAATGGATTTTCTTTTAAAGTCTATGGGGACGGTTTCTTGACGGTTCTCTTCGAGAAAACTCATGCCGTGTGGACGGTCCCTAATAGCCGGCTTGCCACTCTAGCATCTGCAAATTACTGAACGTCCATGGAGAGTTACATGTCAATGTTTGTAGTCAACGGGAGCTCAGCATCTAGAGAAATAGTAGGCTATTCACTTTTGTTTGCAATAAGTGACGCTCTACTTTTCAGGGTATTTTTTACATTAGAGAATGACATATTTTGCCATTTTATAACAGAGCTGCTTGTGAAGAGATTTTGTAAAGCAGAATAGCAGTGAGGCCAATGCCATGTGGCAGCTATCTTGACCCAGGCCCAAATTTTTGGGCCCCCCATGTGAAAGATTTAAAGGCTGCAGGGGGCTGCAGTGTGTGTTGGGCTGTTTTTTTTTTGGTGGCAATGGCTTTTTAAAAAAAGGGATGTGGGGAATTGTGTTTAAGGGCAGCTCGGGTTTTGTTTGCAGAATGACATGGAGGGGGTAAGGTGAGCGTCAATACATTTATTTCTCTGACTAACAAAGTGTAGATGAGAGAGATTTTTGTAAAGTCATTGAATTTGAATTTTTAAATTTTGTTTGGGTGCGCTTGTGCAGGCCCAAATACAGAAAAATGGGAAAGATAGGTTGGAAAAAATGTTATTTTACTGACATTTTCTATTGAATTGCTTTGATTTATATATACCATTGAACAATTGCGATAGGCATGGGATTAGAGATTGCTGTGCACAGTTTTGGTTGTGACCTATTCATATCTGATGCTTGCAAATGTGGATCTGTCTTTGTTGTCCTGTTGTGCTAATCACAGCTCAACTTTTTGAAACCCAAATTTGGGGGAAACCCCCTTTTGAGAGTGGAGTGAAACCCCATGCAAGGTGACGGGGTCTAGGCTTGTTCACACACTGACCCATAAGTAGGCCCCAAGTCCATCGTGTCTTTCGGGAGCTTGCGCTGATAACGCGTATCCGTGGGTGGGGCGGGGCGGCCCCATTAAATTTCTTCTTGAGGGCATATTCCCCGCAAAAAATTGACATGTTGTAATCTATGGAAAACTTGGTTTACCATAATTTTCGGTGCGCTTCTCCCCTGTATTAGAAGAAAAATCCCCCGAAATGGCGGTAAAATGACCTCGTGTGAGCATACCCTAAGGGGCCCCCGGTCTTCACCGGAGCCAACCGCAAAGCTGGATGGACTTAGCTCCGAGACTCCCTAGGTCGCTACCCTACGGGCTACTCGCTGTCCCAGAGTAGGACTGTAAAAATAGGTGGGTGAGGGAAACAGGGGTAGAAATGAGACAGGTAGCAGAGCCCCAGGAAGGTAGCAGGCTGGCATACCTGCAGGAAACAGCTGTACAAGTAAACACAGGAACCAGAAAATGCAAGTAACAGCCAGCAACCAGAGGCCAGGATCAATGTAGAGACATCAGCAAACTGACTCAGAGCACAGACGGGAAGTTCCTTAAGTCCAGATGGTAAAAAAGGGCATTTTGCCCGGTAAATTTGTACGTCCTTTAATATCAATGAGCCGGCGCGCACAACCAAGGGAGGGCGCATGCACATGCAGGACATCAGTAGCAGTGAGGACAGGAGTAGGAGCAGGTGGGTACACACTGGCAGAGGGAACAGGGGCCGCAACAGAGATACAGGCATGTACGTGGTCCGGAGTGGGGACTGAGGCATGGACCTCCTCTTTTAATTTTTCACCTGTCTGTAAGGTATGTTACACGGCCCTTTAAAATTTGGGGGGCTTTCGCAGTATTAGAGGGTATTGCGCTTTTTACGAACGAAAAGGCCCCCGTCAATGGTAATCCAAGTTCTCTAGAGAAAATTGGATTAGCCTCCTTCCCGGGCTTACAATACAAGCGCGGGGGTAAGTGACGTCAATTAATGATGTCTATGGGGGCCGGCGGGCTTCCCGGCCCCCCGCGGGGCTGCACCCCGGGCGGCCGGGGCTCCTGAAAAAACCGACGTAATTTTCGGGGGTATTTTAGCCCGCAATTTGCCATGTGAACTAGCCTAAAAAAAAAAGCTGACTCTGGGGTTTAACGCTTTTGGGGAATAAATCGTCTTATGCTTGACAGTTTTAATAAATGAGGCTTCAGTTCAGTCTTACTCTATCCTCTGTCACACAGTAGGAACCAGAATTTCCTGTGTAAAAATACTGTATGAACTATTCCTTCAAGAGATACAAACTCCTCTGTCAGTTATTGGTAATGATTAGTCGGACTCTTGTTACACAGTTTAAATGCAGAAGGTGATGCCTCTGCTTCCCTTCCCTCACAGTGTGGACTGCAGATTTCTAGTCTCTTAGCTTATTTTAAGAAATTATATAGGGAAGGCAAAATACATAGTAGGATGATCAGCTTAGCGCAGGGTAAACTCTGGAAATCAAGATAGCATGTGATCAGTAACCGACAAGAGGCTGAACTGCAGGGAAGTGACTACAATATACATAAAAGTAGTATGATAGGAAACCTGGTGAAAGGTCTATTGCTGGAGACTTGTGTGGATTACATATTATTAAATATTAGGAAAAAGTTTATTTGAGTCTTTACACAACTATTTTGACGTTTTCTGGAAATGTATAGTTTCATAGTTTGTTTGTAGTTTCATAGTTTGTAAGGCCGAAAAAAGACGAGACGTCCATCCAGTTCAGCCTGCTATGCTAAGGTGTTGATCCAGAGGAAGGCAAAAAACCCTGTAACGGTGCGGCGCCGATGGACGTATGCCGAGGCGCCGACTGCCGACATCCGGGTGTGGATCCTCTGTGATCACCGCAGGCGAGGGGGTGGTAGCTGGAGGACCACGCCAGGGAGTGGAGTTAAGGGGCCCCTGGTCTTCGCCAGAGGCCCGCCGCAAAGCGGGATGGACTTGGCTGCGGGACACCCAGGTCACTACCCCTGGACGGTGGCTACCTGCGGTGACAGCCGGGGGTGCAAGACAGGAATCCAGGCGGTGGAGTACAGGAACACAGGAAACATGCACAGCAGGATACAGGAGGGTTAAACGTACAATAGCACCACAGGATACGCAGGAACTGGACGGGAAACACATCAGGTACAGACCAGGGAAACACGGCAGGAACAGGAGAGCACATACAGGACGGGAAACCCAAGGCAGGATACAGGAGACACGACACGACGGAAGGAAAAAACCAGGAGCTCAGATGACCAAGACACTGGACCAGCATCTCAGGGGTTAAAGGCTCAACAGCGCCCTGAGCTGCTGGCAGGAGCTAAAGTTGGAAGCAGCTGGACACAGCAACAGACTGCAATTTGAACTGACCCGAGTAGAGACAAGAACTTCCTCTTTTTAGCCAGAGGTCAGGGGTGAAGAGGAAGGTGCACAGAACAGGAAACTATAAATAGGCGGGAAAGGGCTGCCGCGGCACGCCTTAGGAGGCAACAGTGCACAGACGGGGACCCAGGAAGCAACAAGACTGGACAGGACAGGCAAGTACATAGCAGAACACAACCTGCTGGGACCCCTGCACAGGGAGCCCCAGCAGAGACATGGCAGGCACGGACAGGCCGACGGTCCAAGGCAGGGGACCGCGGCATGAACCGTGACAAAACCCCAATGAGGTAGAAGCCAATTGTCCTCATTTTAAAGGGGGGAAAAAACCTTCCCGACTCCAATCTGGCAATCGGAAAATTCCCTGGTTTAATGACCCCCCTCCTCATTCCTAGTCACTATTAACTTGTTATATTATTACGCTCCAGAAATGCATCCAAACCCATTTTGAACTCTGTTATTAAATTAACCATGACAAGTCCCTTGGCAGAGAGTTCCACAGTCTCACTGCTCTTACAGTAAAGAATCCCTTTCTTACAGTAAAGAATCACTGCTCTTATGTAGAAACTTTCGTTCCTCAAGACGTAGAGGATGCCCCCTTGTTCTAGATACAGTGCTAGGTATAAATAAATTTGGGAGGATCTCTATATTGACCTTTGATGTATTTTAAACATATTTATTATGTCTCCCGAAGCCGTCTTTTCTCTAAACTAAATAACCCTAATCTTGCCAATCTTTCTGGGTATTGTAGTCCACCCAGGCCTTTAATTATTTTTGTTGCCTGCCTTTGTACCTGTTCAAGCTCTACAATGTCTTTCCTGTGCACTGGTGCCCAAAACTAAAACACAATATTCCATGTGTGGTCTAACCAGTGACTTGTATAATGGAAGAATAATGTTCTCATCATGTGCCTCTATGTATAACATTTTAATGATATTAAAAAATTAACAACATGATACAAAACAATATTCTGACGTCTATTGTAGAAGCATACAAACCAAGTGGCAAGACATAAATCTGCTTAGACTGTTTGGGCCTTAGTCATAGCATGTTGTGACTAAGGGCCCTGCTTTTTATGTTTCTACAAGAAACGTCAGAATTGTTTTATATCATGCTGGATGGATTTTTCTTTTTTTCCTATTATAATGATATTGGTAATCTCAAAAAAGTGGCATCTGAACTAGTTGCCTTAGTGGCTATGCGAACAAATGCCTTTTTTTGTCAGCAATAGTTCTGATCCATGGGAACTAATGTTCTGTCAGTTTAGCTAATTTTTATTTATTTTTTATGTTAAAGCGTGTTCTCACCATGCTATTTCACAGAGCCTGCTCTTCACAACCAGCTTCAGACTCTCACTTCCTGGTTAGGCTGTGGGGATGGTTCTACAGCTGCTCTCTATTCCTATATGAGCCTGTTAGAGGGACATTGGTGATGCTGGGGTCTAAGAAGGACACAAGGCTACAGAGCTTTAAAGAGTTAAAGTTTGTCAGTAACATAGATAAACAAGCTCTTGTGCTGCTGATAAGACACAGCCGGGAGTGATCTCAACCATCCCAGCCATGGCTGTAGAGCAGAGAAAGGTAGTTGGTAACCTAGGGAAGCTTGGGGTCCATTAAGCAGGATAAATGAGTACTGCTTCTAAATGACAGAAAAACTTAGAACAGCAATGTTTTGATATAATAGTCTGTATTGTTCCTTTGCTCTATAAATGTTTAAAGCCACAATACGATGTATTGCGGGAATACCCCTTCAAGTAAAATAGGTATGTATTTAATTTTTCATGCAATTAAATTGAAGAAGCATGCTTTTACATAACAAAATCATAAAAGTGCAATATGATGCAGCTTAAATCACCTACATAAAAAGTAGAGGAGCTTTTCAGACACAATGTCTCACTTATCTTGCTCAGGGTGTGCAGTAGCCCATAGCCACACTCAAAATGCTCTTCTTTGTTGCTGCAAAAATTAGAAGTTTATCCACAGACACACATCTAGCAGGTCAGGTGAGCTCCTATGTATGTGTAATGTATGTGTTGGAATACCAACAAGAAGGTATTTTTAGCCTTCAAGACCCCAGGCCTTTTTTTTTTTTTTTAGTTTTTGCTTCCCTGTGTTTCAACAGGTGTAACTTTTTTTTATTTTTTAAGTGACACAATTGTATGATGAGAAGTTGTATTTTTTTGGGGCATAGTTTAAGTTTACCCCAAAAAAAAACATAAAGTACTAAGATAATAGTTTTTTAGATGTTTTTTGGTTTGTTCACCATTTCACACTTCACCATTAAATATACCTGTTGAGTATAATATTGCTAGACAGGTTATTTACGGTTGTGAGATTTGTTATTTATTTTGAGTGTATGGTGCATGCGCGAAAAAAAATGTGTATTGTGTTGTTCTTTAAATCAATTTTTTATTTTATTTATATTTTTTTACACTTTTGTTTTTTTTTTCTTTTACTTTTTTTATTTTTTTATTTCCACTTTTTTATAAATCCATTACAATCTGTTTCTACTGGACCATTGGTGTGCCCTGACTGCAGGCTTGTTATATAGCCCTGGGGCTACTCTAGGTCACTAGGGTTAACTTTACAGTTGTTCCCTGGGCACCATCGGTTACCCCACTTAGTGTCACTGGGAGTTTTTTCTCGAACACCTGGATGTGAGAGGGGACATGGACCCTTTTTGATGTATGCCGCGGTCATGAACCAAGGAATCAATGGGTTGAAGCGGCGGGGGGGAGTCGAGTAGTCCCTCTGCTTCTCCTGGCGCTCTTTACAGAGACTGATCTTGGATACAGAGCATGTGTTAGAACTGTGTAGCTTTGTTCCTAGCGCAACTGTGGCGCTGGGAGCCGCAAAACCCCTCTTTCCGTGGTGACCTCTCTAGACGTCGCTGCAGAAAGACGACCTGCACCAATCGCAGTCTATAGTCGGTGGGCGGTCGTTAAGGTGTTAAGTGTTGTGGCCCAACGATTTTAGGAGATCAATTTTGTTGCCACTGTGTGTTATAAAGCAGGAGATCTGCAAGCTGTTGGTTACTGAGGTGCTGGCCTTCAGTAAGGTAAGCCAGTAGTCTGACAACAGTAAGGGAATGTCCCCATGGCTTCGGGTAGGTTTTTACGGCTCGGTGTTGTTTAGTGCGGTTTTGCGGTTTTGCAAGTAGTCCGCCTGTGTAGAAGTACCAGCCGAAAATTGGAGCACAACCGGGGCGCTTATGGAAATAAAGAATGAAAGCGGGCTGGCCGCTGTGAAAAGAGATTCTGACAAGCACATTCTTCCGTTCGGTTTTCAGGCGGAATATGTGCAAGTGAATGTGAAGGGGGAGGACTTTTCTCCGCAAAGCTCCCCCCCCCGACCACCCACCGGGGGGCCGAATGAACCAAAATGTATTGTCATTTGCCGCGGTGATGCACCCTAACCATGAGTTACTGACACAGGGAGTATGTAGGAGAGCTGCTCAGCAGCTATTTCAAGCCAGGATTTCAGGACAGGTCTGTAAAAAGTCTGTTCCTTTAGGATACCGGGGGGAAAGGGGGTGGTTAGCTGCCAAGAGTGCTAGAGCAAAAGCCACAGCTGAGGAGAAGGCTCCGATTCCCCCAGGCTAATACGGTAAGTATATATATGTGAGTGTATATGTTTATGTGGGGGATGGGTTGTAGACCCGACCCTCCGGTAGAGGAGGGATTCTCTCTATGTTAAGTTAGTGGCCAGGCGTCCTAGGTTTTATTTTGTTCCTGTGTGCTGTAATTTAATCATTGCTGGGAAAATAAAGCTGTCTGAGGTCAGTTTGGGAAAAAAGTCTGATGTCAGAGTGACGTGTATGTCATAGGTGTGAATAAGCCCTTTGTTATACAACATTTTACTACATTGCTTAAAGGGGTTTTCCAGGACGTGCCTTATCTGCTAAGAAGCAATTGTAAACAAGGAGCCCGGAGCTTGAGGACTGAGACAGACAGCCAGACGACACAGCTAGCTGCTAAGGGATCGTTGTCTATGTGAAATGTTCACTCAAATAATCCAAACTAAAGAATTGTGGTATTCTGTATTAGATACAGAATAATGAGACAATACAGCTTTTCTCCTCAGCAGCTTGCAAACGCTTCTTCTATGTTTCTCCGTCAATCAGGTAAAGCAGGGGATCCTCTACTCAGATAACTCACACTACAAATAGTGGATTCTGTATACAAAAGACAACATATTTCTACCCTGTGCCTTGAAAGCTTACTTACAGCTCCACTTTCATTCAGATAAAGAGAAGTTTGATCTGCGCAAGCCGGCAGCAGCTTCTTGTCAGGTCATATTAATAGATAGCTTTTATGCTAAACTAAGGGCAGGTAAGGCTATTAACTCGTGTATGCTTTCTCAGGCTGCAATTTTTTTGTATATCACATATTATTAGAAAGGAGTGATTAAATACCCATTTTGGAGCCATCCACGTCAATTACATCGTGCAAAACCCCTTTAAGAGCAGGTTCTTTGCTGACAATAAATTGCTGTGATCAGCACTGGACCTAGACCTAGCCATAGAGTTGCCTGTTTGGCAGGGAGTACACATGTTTTCAGTGGGGACAAGCAAACCATTTGCTGTTGGAATCTGAAAGGAATCCAGCATCCTCGATCCTCTTTCCCCTGACATATGACAGTGGTGGGGGATTTCAGACTCTCCATACACAGAAGATGATTGGTCGGCCCTGACGATATTGGCAGACCCTTACCTTATGTATGTGGGTACCATAAGAAGATACCAGCAGACTGTAAACGTAGCTATGGTGGATAGGCGCTATAGATTTGACAGCAGATGAAGAGCTGAACTATATGTACATTATGTGAGTTACATTTAGTAATGCTTGATATTTTCTCCAATGCTGACTGCTTTTTACTTCTGTTCAATTACAGCAGAGATCTAATCAATGACTAGTGTAGCTGCATTGTCTATAGAAAATCTGACGTAGTCTAAAATCCGCGTCCTGCCTCATCACAAGTTCAGAAAGCAGCTATTTTCCTTCCTACCAAATATTCCTGGTCTGTTTGTCCAGTGTGCATTAGTTCAGCTCAATTACACCTGGCAGTCAGTGAATGGAATAATCGGGACTAGACCTACGCGTAGTTGCAATTAGATATAATTAGTTAGAACCAGGTTGTGATTGTTAGACTATTGGATATGGTCACGCTCACGCACTGCGGCTTGCCAGTGGTTTGAATGCGTCAGAAATAAAATCCACTAACTACACATAGCAATGGCCAGCTACATTGCTTTGTTTATTGCTTGTAAAACGCTGCTTTGTTACCTATAACGTTTGTGCTGCCATTGGCTTATTGTCATGTGGGGCTCGCCACAGTAGCTTGCATTGTGGTACTTTACCGATTAAAGGTGATGGGGTCTGCAGATTCCATTTCATGTATGTTAGTTTGTAAACTGTTAGGCAATGGTTAAATAAATGACTATTAGCCAAATGTGGCTTGTTTTTTGATGTTGCTTCCTTTCAGATCTAGACCAGATCTTATCTCCTTGTATACACAAGCTTCTCTAGTTTAACACTACTCATTCTATCTGCTGTATATCTCAGTCGTATGCCCTGGGCCATTGATGCCGGAACATCAGCCACTGTGCTGTGTGCTTTTCAGCTAGCTCACTGGAGCTGGCTTATGCTTCTTGCTGACAAACTTTAGAACTCTAAGAGACTTATAGCTTTGTGCCTGCTGTTTTAAAACTTCATTACCATTGGTCCTTCAAATCAAGCTCAGCTATATAAATCGCAGGTGAGATTCATCACTGAGCCTGAACAGGAAGTGGAAGACTGAAGCTGGTTGTGAAGAGCAGTCCTGTTTATTATAGTATGGTGATCTTACTCACTTTAAGCCTAGGCTCGGTTAAGAGGTTTAAGTTTAAGGGGTTTGTTTGTCTGTTTGTATTCATTAGTGTTAATACTAAGCTAATCAAAAATTGTCCCTCTGCTGGAACTTCCAGCATTTAGCTGTTATCAATGGGGACATCTGGAAATAAGTGTTCAAGAGAGCGCCTTTAAGTAAGGTTAAGCAAACCTATACTTTGAAGCAAAAGGTCATGATATAGCCACATTTTAGGGTCCATGTTATGGCTACAACACATGATCTTTCTGCACATGTACTGAGGTTGGAATTTTAGTCACCCCAATTTTATCTTTTGGCTATGTTCACTCGGCCTTATTTCGGGCCGTTTATTTGCGCCGTCTGCGGACGAAATACGTCCCAAGTCATTACACAAGTAATATTCAGTTCTCATAGGGATCTATGGTTTCGTTCCTATCCCTGCTCGTACATAGGCAGAGCGAGGAGAGATGGAGTGACATGTGAATTATTTCACGGCGTTACAAGCAAGAATAATGCATGTCTTTGCGGGTCCGGCGGGCTGCCGTTCCCCCACCCCTCCCCCCATACATACTCGGTGTTAGCTGCGGGGGCGATAATACGTCACCGCACTATGTTTAGCTTGTGACACTATAGCTCTTTACTTTTCAGTTCCGTAGAACAGAGAGTCTGATTTTGTAGTCATCAGTAAGATACAGCTGCAAAAGAGTCATTTGAGACCAGGCTACAGGTTTTAAAGGGAACCAAAATTAAAGGCAAAATAAACTCACCCAAAGGAGAAAATTATAGTCAAATGTTAAAGACTTCACTGGACAAGACTATGAGACTTAACTTTTATGTAAAAATATTATAAATGGAGTTGAAGTAGTAAACTCAGCTTACATACAATTTCCAAATATGTGAAAAACTATCCCCTATATGATAAACCCTATCATGGCGATGGTACACTGTCCAATATTGTGGCGTTATTCGTCCTAATAAGGACGGAGCCCACCATGAACCTAAAGAGAAACAATCCCTATTAAGCCCTCTTATACTCAAGGACTAATAATATATATCTTAGATTTCCTGTGCTAATAAATCCAACACAAAACACTCAAACCAAGAAAAATCAATAGCCTCTCAATAACCCAATTCAGAACACTATTTTATCAACAAGCAAGGCTATAATCATAGTTAATAAGCCCAACGCGTTTCGTTTTTATCCCGATGTATAGGGTTCATCAGGGGCAGAATTATAGTGCATAAGCCTTTAATGGGCCCCCAAACCAATTCCATGTGGGGGCTCCTACAGTTTTTCAAGTCACTAAGCGGTAGCCATGGTAATGTGTATAATGCTTCCTTTTAGATATGTATTTAAATGACAACAATAGCTGTATGTATGGCAGTGATTGAAAGCTTTTCCTTGCATCATGTGATATTACTCGTTTGTGGGGGCCATGGTGACGTAGTGCTTTCACTTTCTGTTTATAGATCTCATATGCTTGTTACGCAGAAAGTCGGTATCCAGATATATATACCCCTATATATATATATTATATATATTTATATATATATATATATATATATATATATATAGTATATAATAATCTATTATTATAAGTTTTGATATATATATATTTAGCGCAGCTTCTTCTCTATCCATATAAGCTCAGCTTCTGCTCCGTCTCTGATCATAAAAACTCGTTATATCCACCATGAGCTCTGCTTGCTTGCCTCTATCATATAACCTCCTATATTATCACAGAGCTCAGCTTCTTTCCCGTCTTTCATATAACCCTATATATCTCAGAGATCAGCTTCTTCTCCCTCTATCAGAAATAACCCTATTATCACAGAGCTCCAGCTTCTGTTCCTCTCATCATATAACCCTTTATATCACAGAGCCTCTGCTTCACCTCCCTCTATCACATATAACCCTTTATCTCACAGAGCTCAGATTCTTCTCCCTCGATACATATTAGATCCTATATAGTAACAGAGGCAGCTTTTGTCCTCATCATTTAACCCTATTCTCACAGAGCTCAGTTCTTTCCCTCTATTTCATAGAACCCTATATAACACAGAGCTCAGCTTCTTTCCCTCTTTCATATAATCCTATACTAATCCACAGAGCTCAGCTTCTCTCCCTCTATCATAGAATCCCTTTATATTCACAGAGCTCAGCTCTGTTCCCTATAGCATTAAACCTTCTTTATCTCTGAGCTCAGCTTCTCTCCCTCGTATCTTATAACCTATAGCCTTCATTTGCTGTGCGCAAATAGTTTTAATCTCTTTTATGCCTCATAGGCATAAAGAAAACAAGGGGGGTTGGGGGAGGGACAGAACAGGTGCACCAATCCTGTGTAGTATGTTAGAGTTCTTATATGACTTTAATAATCCATCAAAATTTGCTCACCTTATTCAGTTGTACAAGAATCGGTAAAAATAAGTGCTATTATGTAAGCTGTAAAACTTCCCTAAAGACCAGTTGCTGTAACCCGTCTTATAAGGGCATGTCCCATATGCAACGGGTTTTCGTGACGGCTTTCTCAAGGCGGTTTGCGGTTTTGCAGACCACATGAAAACGACACGAAAATCCAAGCAGAAAAGGGTTTTTTTTTGGAAAACTGTTGCACCAGACCCCAGACTCACAGGTTTTCCACGGCGGACCGCCCGCTATTACATTGTGATTGCTTCAGTCTTCCGTCCAGTTTCTGGACAGAATATGTGCATCTCAATGTAAAGGGGGAGGGCTTTTCTCCGCTCAACAGTGCAAATACTGGTCACATAACCGACCGGAATTTGGCACATGCTGTGTAAACGACCCTCAACTCTTCTGCTCTGCACATGGGGAGCTTGAAGGTCTATTTATCAAGGTGAACTTTACTCTGTCTTTTGCATCAACTGTGTTACGGGTTCTTCGTGCGCTGTAGGTTAGTTGAGGGAGCAATCATATAAAAATGGCTAATTGCCCTTTATTGTAGTAGATAATTACCATAATATAAAAAATAAAATTAAAAACAATGGCCTAGACTTATTTCGCACGTTATCTAATGTGCTTCCTTAGGAGTCCTGAGGAAGCACGTTAGATAATGTGCGAAACGCGCTTTCTAGTGCTTTCCGTATCTTACATCATATTATACTATGAGATATTCAGATAGCTTAGCTTGCTCTCCGTCTATCGATAGAACCCTATGTATTATTCACAGAGCTCAAGCTTTCTCCGCTCGCTATTCATATAACCCGCCTATTTTATCACAGAGCTTCGCTTCTCTCCTTTGTAGCTATCTATTGATCACTATATATCATGCATGAGCTCTGTCTCTTCCTGTTGCTATCATTTATACCCTATATATCACTAGAGCTCTGCTTCTCGGCTCGTAGTTATAACCTTGATATCACAGAGTCAGTTCTCTCCTCTTTCATATAAACCCTATATATCACAGAGCTCGCAGCTTTTCTCCGCTATCTTATTTAACCCTTTATATCACAGAGCTGCTTTTCTCCTCTATAATATAACCTATATTTCTCAAAGAGCTCAGAGCCTCTCTCTATCATATATGCAACTATATGTCAAGAGCTCAGCTCCTCATCCTGCTATCATATAACTGTATTTATCACAGAGCTCAGCCTCTCTTCTCTATTCATATAACCCTATTATATCACAGAGCTCTATAGCTCCTCTCCTCTATCATATATCCATTTAATATCACAGAGCTCTGCTTCTTCTCCCCTCTTTCATATAACCTTAACTTCACAGAGCTCAGCTTCCTCTCCTCTTCAGATGTATCCCATTCATCACAGAGCTCAGCTCCATCGCCCTCTGATCATATATACCTATTTGAGCTATGAGCTGCTGATGGCTCTCCTCTTATCCATATATTATAACTATATATCACAGAGCTCACGCTTCTCTCCCTTTTCAATAGACCCTATATATCTCAGATATCAGCTTCTCTCCCTCTAATCATATAAACATCTATATCACAGATCAGCTTCTCTCACTCTATCATATAATCACTATATATCTCTCTGAAGCTCAAGTTCTCTCCCACTATCATATAACCCCTTTTATTATCACTGGAGCTCTCGCTTCTCTCCCTCTATCATTATAACCCTATATATCCAAGTGCTCAGCTCCTGTTCTCTATCATATACCTATATTATAAAACAGAGCTCTGCTCCTATCCTCTATTCATATAACTCCTATTTATCCACAGATTCTCAGCTTCTCTCCCTCTATCATATAACCCTTTATATCATCAGAGTAGCTTCTCTCCCTCTATCATATAACCTATTTAATCTCTGAGATCAGCTTTCTATCCTCTATCATATAACCCTTTTTGATCACAGAAGCTCAGTTACTCTCCCTCTATCATATAACCCTATATATCACAGAGCTCTAGCTTCGCTCTCCCTCTTTCATTATAACCCTATATTTTCGACAGAGCTCTGCTTTCGCTCTCCTGCTCTCTTATAGTAACCCTATATTTCACAGAGCTCTGCTTTCTCCTCTATCATCATATACCATATATAGTCACACCTAGAGCTCAGCTTCTCTCCTGCTTTCATATAATCCTTATACCAACAGAGCTCAGTTTTCCTCTCTCGATCATTAACCTTAATTTAGCATACAGAGCTCAGCCTCTCTCCCGCTTTCAATAAATTTTTCCCCTATATATTACAGAGCTCAGCTTCTTTTCTCTTTCACATAACCCTATGATATCACAGGCTCAGCTTTTCTCCTTAGCATATAACCCTATATATCACAGAGCTCAGGCTTTTCTCCTCTATATATACAACCATATATAATCCACCAGAGCTCAGCTTTTCTCCTCTATCATATAACCCTATATTTCACAGAAGCTCAGCTCCTCTCCTCTATCATATAACCCGTTTATATCACAGAGCTCAGCTTCCTCTCTCTATCATATAACTGTTATGTATTCACAGAAGCTCAGCCTCTCTCCTCTTATCAGTATAACCCTTATATATCACTCAGAGCTCCAGCCTTCTTTCTCTTTCATATAACCTTTATATCACAGAGCTCATGCTCCTGTCTCCCTCGCTATCTTTAGTAACCCTATTAGTAGCTATCTGAGCTCAGCTCCTTCCTCTATCTATATACCTATATATCACAGAGCTCTGCTCCTCTCTCTATTCTTATTAACCCTTTAATCAACAGAGCTCAGCTCACTTCCCTCTGAGCATATAGAACCCTTATATATCATCAGAGCTCAGCGTCGTCTCCCTCTGTATCAGATAACTCCTTATAGATATCAGAGTCTTCAGCTGTTCTCTCCCGTGTTTCAGGATAACCCTTTATATCATAGAGTCTCAGTCTTCTCTCTCGCTTATCATAAGTTTCTCCTATATTATCACAGAGCGTAAGCTGTCTCTCACTCTATTCATATAACCCTATATATCACAGAGGCTCCGCTTACTCTCCCTCTTAGTCATATAACCCTATATATCCAGAGCTGCTCAGCTTCTCTCCCTTCATATAACCTATATATCACAGAGCTCAGCTGCTCTCCCTCTATCATATATACCGCCGTATATATCACAGTGCTCACTCCTCTCCTCTCTATCTTTATCCCTTTAGATATACATGATGCTCACGCTTCTCTCCTTCTATCATATAACACTATATTCTCGAGCTCACGCTTCTCTCCCTCTATCAAGAACCCTTATATATCACGAGCTCAGCTTCTTCTCCCTCTATCATATTAACCCTTTATATCCAGAGCTCTGCTTTCTTCTTCCCTTATCATATAACCCTATATATCACAGAGCTCTGCTTCGCTATCTTTCCATACTATATACCCATATATCACAGAGCTCAGCTTCCTCTCCCGCTATCATTTCCTGGTCTCAAATAGGGTGCTACAATCAACCTGACATGTTTGACTCTTGTTCATGGCTGCAGGTACCTGATGTGTTTCTTACAGACATATAACAGCTATAATATTATACTAGATAAGAATAGATCGGAAAATGCTAAAAAATGTTGTGTGTCATAGTTCTGTGCTGGAAAAAATATAGGGCTTTCTCATCTTACTTCACCAATATGTAATGAAAGTATGGACATTGTGATCCTCATGCTTTAAATATAAATGAACTGAGTAACCTTAAATGCAGAAATGGAGCTGGGCCAATGCACTTAACACAGATTAATCTGAAAACTCTTTGCTTTAGAAAGATGATAGGACTTCAGGCACCAAAGTCCTCTCCATCAATGCATAGAAACGAGATTGATCTGAATTCTACAGAATTCTTTTTGTTATATTTAGACTGAATTTTTCTTGTTCCTTTTATTTTTCTGCATATTTTAAAGCTGCTGTTCATGGGTGGGGACAACTTTGTCATTTGGTGCACATGACATGTTGAAACCAGTTCAGGTCTGCTACTGGTGCAAGAGGAAGTGAAGGGTCAATAGGCGCTAACTCAGCATTTTCCCTGGTGATGTTAATACATTGTGTAATAAATTCTGCACCCAGATATTAGTTTAAAGGGGTTATCTAGCTCTTTTATTTTTTTTTTTTTTAGAAACCACTTGCAATGTAAGATAATAATAATAAGTAGCACTCTACATCCTGATGGTCTGTACCTGCTAGTCCACTAGACAGGGATGTGGGACCACTGCAGACAGTCAATGGCTTTAGTGGGGAACCACTGTGGGCAGTACTTGCCTGGAGTTGGCCAGTGATTAGCTGTAGGGGTCACTTATCTATGAGGAAAGGGACTAGAAAATATAGAATAGTGGGCAACCATGGAAGAGCAGGGATGGAGGCAGCACTGGATCACTAAGGTGAGTGCTACTACTTTTTATTATTGTGTGAGTTGTTTTTAAGTTTTATGGAGCTAGACAATTCTCTTTTATAGTAAAATGTGGAAATGTCTTCACACATGCATTTTGGTTTGTGGCGTTTTAGTAGCATTTTGGGGGTCAGTATCCTTTTTTTTATAAAAATGCATCTGCTACGTATTACCACTAGGTATTAGGTATTACCGCTAGCTAGGTATTATTTTATCCATATTTCCTATGTACTTTTTAAAACTTGTACAATATGATGGAAATTAAAAAAAATACCACTAACGTGTGTAACAAACACCATAAAAAAAATACTTGAAACTACATTTTTGTCACAGCGTATAGAGCATTTTCTGTCACTGTGAACATTGGGCATCATGTACAGTATCAATGGGACTGTGCCAGTTTTTTTTTCCCCTGATGAATGCCCAAGAAACTGTCATAGCCCCTTTCCGACATAAGTATGAATGGTCTTCCGGCAAAAACTGGTGCACATCCGCCACCCTTGGCACTCTTGAATGTGCCAAATCTTTGAGGGCGTGTCACGCCACATTCGTAAGAATAAACCCCTTTATGAATGTGTCTCAAGAGAATGTGATGCACAAATGATGCACTAATCCGTCCTTTTCTCACTGTGGAAACAACTCAAACTCTCATTGTTGCTCTTATTCACTCTCGTCTTGACTACTGTAACTCCCTGCTTATCGGTCTCCCCCTCTGTAAACTCTCCCCTCTCCAATCTGCCCTGAATGCAGCAGCCAGGCTTGTCTTTCTTTCCAGCCGCTATACTGATGCCTCTACCCTGTGTCACTCGCTCCACTGGTTGCCCATCCAGTACAGAATACAGCATAAACTCATCACTTTCACCCATAAAGCTCTCCACAGTGCTGCACCCCCATACATCTCCTCCCTCATCTCTGTCTACCACCCTGCCCGCTCTCTCCGCTCAGCTACGGACATCAAACTACAGACTACAATCATCCGAACCTCCCATGCCCGTCTTCAAGATTTTGCACGTGCTGCACCCATTCTCTGGAACATGCTACCACGTACCATCAGGCACAATCCCAGCCTTCGCAGTTTTAAGAGTGTCCTGAAAACACATCTTCTCAGGCAGGCCTACCAAAACCACTAATTGCTAACCCCCACCTTCTATCACACACATTTGTCACTCCCTACACTAGGGCACTCACAGGCACTTATCTGTATATAGATGTACAGTCATGGTGGCGGTTCACCAAATCTTTATGTAAACCTCCCCATATTTATAAAACATGGCTGGGCCATTGTAAATTTAGCACTTCTCCCTCTTTGTTTCCCCCAGGCACCCACTTTAGATTGTAACCCTTTGCGAGCAGGGCCCTCACACCTTGTGTCTCACCTGTAAGTAGCGTTCACTGTGTAATGTCTGTTTTTGTCTGTAATTATATCCTCTACATTGTAAAGTGCTGCGAAATTTGTTGGCGCTATATAAATAAAGATTATTATTATTATTATTATTAATCCATGCCAAGTTCAAACTAGTGAGACAAATTTTGGCGCATGTTTTTGCCTCACAGTGGGACACATTTAAAAAATGCTGTGAGACACTTTCGCACTGACGAATGCCACACTAACTTTCTGAGAATTACGACTGTCTAGTCCAATTTTCATACATGTTGCCCGTAGTGCTCAATCTGCAGACTAAACAGTTGTACTTCTCAGTAAGTTAGTGTAGCATTCATCTCACCAGTTTGAAATTGGCATGGATTAGTACGACTTTTGTGCACCACGTCCTGCCAAGACACATTCATAGTCTTATCAATGTGGCGCAACACGCTTCCTAAGGGTATGTTCACACGGGCTAATTTTTGGCGCATTTCACTTTGTATTTGCGCTTTAATACGAACGAGATGCGCGCTGAAATTACGGTAAATTACGCCTCCTCTCCCCGCTCGTACAATATGATTGTATTGTACGCGTGGGGAGATAAGTGACATGGCGATTATTTGCGGCAAATACGCGACACGAGTAATGCATGTCTATGGGGCCAGCAGGCTGTTGTGTCGTGCCCCCCCCCCCCCCGCCCCCCCCCCGCCCCGTGGGAGTACGCACTGATCCAGTGTAATTGCGGCCATACTGTACGTGCCGCAGTGACGCCGTGTTCACATGGCCTAAGACTTGCGGCATACAGAAGTGTTGAGGGTGTCGAATGTACGCCAATTTTTGCCAAAAGACTGTCCATACATATGATGGAAAGGGGCTGTGATGGTTTTTTAGTGGACATCATGGCAAAAAACTGGCCCAGCCCCTTTCATACATGTCACCCTTAGGCTATGTGTACACGGCAATGGTAAAATACAGTCAGATTATGTTATAGAATCCAACAGTATTTTACTGTTGCGATATCGTGTTTTTTTCCGTGGATTTTGTGGTCGGATTTTGGCCAGCCTTTTAACATTGAACTGTAATGGAATCCGCTGTATAACGGCGGATTATAGAACATGTTCTATAAACCTGCAGTTTTGAAATCCGACAGTAGAAAATCTGAGCTGTGTAGACTACAGCTTGGATTTTTATTGCTGTCTATGGGGATGGTTTACAGTCTAATTTTGCAGAGGTTCTGAATACTGGCTCCACTTAAAAATCCAACCAAAAACCAGTGCAGTGTAGTAGAGGCCTTATGTGTAACACCAGGATGTCTCTGCAGTTCTGGTGCTTTGCAGATGACAGCTTCAGAGGCTGGCCGTGGGCTTGAGACCCCTGCATTAGACCTACGGGACCTGAAACAGTTCAACAAATATTTGCATGTGCCTAGTAATATTTGCTACCAGGATCCAGTCATACAACATACTGCATTTGCAGTGGAACCCTTCCCCAATAGAGCATGGTTGTGATAATGAGTATAATAAGGACACATTCCCTTGTGACATTATACTATTGCTTGTAGCTTAGTTTTCTTTGATCTCTCTGGTTTGTCCTAACTGTGATGTCAGCCAGATTGATTGCTGTGAATTCCTACCATTATCTTGATCCATGCAGCTGATGTAGTCTATCCTCTGTGCATTCACTTTTCCTTTAATCAACGATGCCATGAATTTTAAAATGACTACTCCTGCAGCAGACTCGGTATGCAATGGACATTACTAATGAGCTGAATGAGGAATAAGCCTTTGGCATTTTGTCTATAAGGCTTTGCATTTTTACTGTTCTCTTTATTCAGCCTAAGTCCACAATTGGATATTTCAGAGGTCACTGTAATGCAATGGATTCAGCACTACGTCATGATTTCCATTTTAAACAGAAACCTTAATGCAGATATGGAAAGAGCCTAAGTGAATAAAATAACTGTTTATGCCCATGGCTGTGTAATAATCATGATGCAAATCTGAAGAGTGCCTAAGTGAATAAAATAGCTGTCTATAAACATGGCTATGTTATAATCATGATACAAGTATTAAGAGAACCTAAGTGAATAAAATAGCTGTCTAGAAACATGGCTATGTAATAATCATGATGCAAATCTGAAGAGTGCCTAAGTGAATAAAATAGCTGTCTAGAAACATGGCTATGTAGGAACGATTACGCAAGTACGAAGAGAGCGTAAGGGAATAAAATAACTGTATATGAACATGGTTATGTATGCTTAGTAACCATGATACAAGTATGAAGAGAGTTAAGTGAATAAAATAGCTATCTATGAACATGGCTTTGAAGTAACCATGATGCAAATATGAAGAGAGCCTAAGTGAATAAAATAGCTATCTATGAACATGGCTATATAATAATCATGATGCAAATCTGAAAAGTGCCTAAGTGAATACAATAGCTGTCTATAAACATGGCTATGTAGTAATCATGATTTACATATGAAGAGAGCCTAAGTGAATAAAATAACTGTCTATAAACATGGCTATGTAGGAACAATTATGCAAGTATGGAGAGAGCTTAAAGGAGTTGTCTCATTACGAGCTTTCAGCCTGTCCGTGAGCCTGGTAAGTTGAACTGAGGGGCGTGCTAGCTTGTCTGTCTGTTCTGCTCCCTCTCCCCCCCTCCCATCAGCACACAGCAGCTACGTAACTTCTATACAGGGGGGGGGGGGGAGGGGGTTTGCTCTCAGAGTTCACCCTGTGTGTGCCTGCCTAGGTCTGTTGCAGGAGAGGGCTGATCAATGAGTGTAGAGAGGAATGTGAAGTGGTGTGCTAATAACAGAGCAGAGGGGATGCATGTGTTCCTATAGCCCCTGCTTAGCTTACAAGTCTCCACATCTCCAGCAACAACAAGGGAAGTGTTACTATACTCAGGATGTCTCACTAATACAGGAGAGCATAAAGTATTCACATGCCTGATCTGTACAGTATTAGTATAGTCACAGTTCCAAAGACATATCATGATTATAGTAACAGACAGGGTCACTGCTGTCACATCTATCTGTGTAGAGAGCAGGAGGAAGCAGGGACACACAGGGTTAATCCAGGCAGCACGGACATAGAAGCCAGAGTCCTCCTCCCCCTCCTTCCACTACAGAAGCATTCTGTGCAGGAGGGGCTCTCTGCTCCGACCTGTATTCAAAGGTGATGAGTCATTCAGACCTGACAGCCAGTAAGATAAGGATCAACAGGTCGGCTGCTATAGAAATTTGAGGAGCTGATACACTCCTGCTAACAGGGCTAGCTCAAAATCAGTAGGACATTTGTAATGAACATATATTGCAAAGCTGCTTGTTTTTTAAAGATCTTTTAATTAAAACCCAATCATTGTAGCGAGACAACCCCTTTAAGATAATAAAATAACTGTATATGAACATGGTTATGTATGCTTAGTAACCATGATACAAGTATGAAGAGAGCCTAAGTGAATAAAATGGCTATCTATGAACATGGCTATATAATAAACATGATGCAAATCTGAAGTGAGCTTAAGAGAAAAAAAATACTTTATATGAACATGGGTATGTAAGCTTAGTAACCATGATACAAGTATGAAGAGAGTTAAGGGAATAAAATTGCTGTCTATGAACATGGGTATATAATAATCCTGTTTTCTATAGAGTCATCTGTGGAGTGATGCATAGGGCCTCAGATTTGTTTTTGAGGCATACAGAGGTTCTTTTCTTATAGGATTCTTGTACAAGTCAAATAGAAAAATAAATGTGATGGGGTTTGTTGAACGCGGTACGTCGGGTGAAACTAAACCTCAGACAGTGGTACACATCACCCTGTGTTCATGACGCCTAATGGAGGGTTCAGCTTTCCTAAACTCTGTGTTGACCTTAAGGCTAGAAAGTGGAATACTATGGACAAACTTGTCCTCTGTCGTGTATATATAGATCCCATTTATCTTATCGTGTTTCATTTTTTTGTATTTAATAGTCCCGTGTGCATTATTGCAGCTATTAGCTGTAAATTATAGTTGGGGCAACTGTAGTCATTCCACTTCTGTTGTTAGCTCATTAATCATTGCTGATTCTCTTCCTACCTACATGGAAGCCTTTCTGCAATTCTTTTGCATCAGCAAAAATCCATTCCTCCATTTTCATGTTGTTATTTGTACTAATAATAGTGTATTCCAGAGGAGGTCCCTGAGGCTTTACACTAGTGTCCTCTGCTTCTGGAAATGCATTGCCACTATTGCATTGCAGTGTAAATTAATCTTACGTAACACCATTCACTCTTGGATAATGACATTGGAATGCACCTTTTTCTCTAGTCATAATTTACTAACATAACTGTGTTTATCTCCTCTTTTACTTAGTCTTTATTTGGCTGTCTGAGCCAAGGCCCTATGTTCACACAACAGATTTTAAAGCAGATTCCACATTGGATTCCTCGTTAAAATCCTCGTATATTCTGACGGTCATTTATGTGAACTACAGTGTGATAGTGTGCTGTGGAAATAAAACAGAACAAAAAATGTCTATTTTTTGGAGCAGATCCTCATCGGATCTCACTCCAGCAGCAGGGATGTGGGTTAGCGTCCTTAAAATAAATTTAGAGCCGAATACCACTTCTGTAAAGGTATACACGGGAAGCATCTCCAGTAGGAAATTCATGCAGATTTTGGATTTTAAAAACCGTGAAAAACAGATTGTTAAATTATCAACCTCAATTGAAAATCTAAATTGTAGTCCTCAAGACTTGGATTTTCTGAAGTCTTATTTCAAAACCTCAGTTTAAAAAAAACAAACAAAAAAAAAACATAGCACATGCTTAATCTTCCTCCATATGTTACTCAGAAAACAACGGACATTTCCTGTATTTAATATCCACAAAAAATCCGACTGTAAACCATCCCCATAGACTTCAACAGAAAATCCAATCTGTAGTCTAAACAGCTCGGATTTTAAGAGATTGGATTTCTAAACCAAAATCCAATAAAAAACCTTAGAACATGTTCTATAATCCACTGGAAAACGGCAGATTATAGTACTGTTCAAAAAACGATAGTAAGGGTATGTTCACACAATGTGCTGCGGCGCGTACAGTACGCGCCGCAGTACATCATGTGTTTCGGGCGCTCGCGCTCACATGCCCGTACTCCCGTGGCGCGGGGGGCCGGCAGCCCGCCGACCCCATTGACTTTCAGTACTCGCGGCGCGCATTTGCTGCAAATAATTGACATGTCACTTATCAATACGATCGTAATGTACGTGCGGCGGACGACGACGCGTAATCCATAGCTCTCTATGAGAACAATGGATTAACGAAATATCGTCAAATACATGGCAAAATGCGCGCCGAAATTATGCCGTATGAACATATCCTTAGTTGAAAAAACGATGGTAAAATACCAGTCGGATTCTATAACCGAATCCGGCAGCATTTTATTTATGCCGTGTAGATGAAGCCTTAGGCCGTGTTCACACGGCTTATTCCCGACGGATTTGTGAGCCGTATTGAGCTCACAAATCCGCCGTGAATAAGGGGCGGGACGGGGGCGGGGCCGGAGCGCGGCGGGGGCGCCGCTCCTGGCCCCATAGACAATGCATTGTTTATGGCGCGTCCGCGCCGTAAATAATGTGCATGTTACTTTCTCCCCCCGCATCGGATTCGCCGAGCGGGGAGGAGGGACGGATTCCACTGTTCTCTATGAGAGCAGTGGATTACCGTAATTGCTGCCGCGGATTGGCGCCGTACTGCAGCGCAAATCCGGCGCGCAGTTACGGCGCCAATCCGCGGCAGAATAAGCCGTGTGAACGAGGCCTTAGGATTCAGAATACGACAAATATTTTGTCCTTTGGCATGCAGACGCAGCCTGAAGAAAAAATCCTCCGCAGAAATCCCAGTTATCACTGAAGATTTTGTTTCCTATAGGAAAGTGTAACGTATAAACATATCCTCAAACTGTTTTCATGAATGGTACCACACATTTAACTGCATATAAAAAGTCTAACCATTTTTCTTTGTCTCTCCTATATCGGCCATATTTGTAAACTGGAACTGATCAATCACTGCCAAAGAATCGAATACATTTGCAATTAAGTGCTTTGGTCTGAAGATTTTCTGCCAGATGGCATTGTAGGATTAACAGAATAATCAATTAGTAGAAAGTAGCACAGTGTTTCCCTGAGGGATTGCGAATTCAAAATCTCGACACTTACAATTTTTAACCACCTTGCGCTCAATAAAGTACAAATGATTTTGGTTCAGTGGCTTGAGGTCCACATATATGGTAGTTGGCTGAAGCCATTGATTTCAGAAGGTCTGGCTCTCTGTGTAATGTGTAAGGGGGCCTTCCGACTCTGAAGAGAGGGAATGTTAATTTTAAAGGGTTTGTCCACTCTATATTATTTTTATTTAGTATGTAAATCATAGGAAATCATACCGTTTTTACTATATTTATATTAAAAATTCTGCTCCTGTACCTCTTTTATACCAGTGCAGTAGGCCCCTATATAGAAATCAAAAATGGTATAGCCCACATTCCTGTCCATAGTAATGGCTCCCATACAGTAATTGTGTGGACTAAGTATGGCGTTAGTCATAGTTAGCAGCATTGATAAGATAAGTGAATAGGAATAATGGTGGATTTATTATTATTATTATTATTTTACTTTTGTGGATTTATTGGTAGAACTGCTGTCTCTTTAGGGAATGTCTTGTTGTTAATAAAGTTTACTGTGAAAATTAAGCCTGAAAGAGGAAAGAATGTACGGTGTCTTCTCCACAGACACTGACAGACCTGATGAAATGCTGCTGGAGGTGGTAATACTGGAGAAGTTCTGCTCCTCCATACACTACTGTTACCTGGATACCAGGGATCACATGACCTGTGTGGTGGTCATATGATAAGACGCTGCTGGAGGTGGTAATACTGGAGAAGTTCTGCTCCTCCATACACTACTGTTACCTGGATACTGGGAGTCACATGACCTGTGTGGTGGTCACATAAGACACTGCTGGAGGTAGTAATACTGGAGAAGTTCTCCTCCATACACTACTGTTACCTGGATACCAGGGTCACATGACCTGTGTGGTGGTCACATGACTGTTTTGTCCATACAATTACTGCATAGCAGCCATTACCATAGATGGATGTATGATTTCCTATTATATACGTAATAAGTAAAATACTCTAAAGACTTTATAAAGTAGAAAACCCCTTTAAGAGCCTCTTCCAGATAAGTTTGGCAGTGTTTTTTTTTTTCTAATCTAGCCATTAAAGGGGTTTTCTCTCTGCAAAGATCATATCTGTAATGATGAGGACAGTAAAAAGAAGCACTATTGCAAATGGTTTGTATTACCTAAATAATTTAGTATAGCAGATATTAGCTAATATGTGAGTGTTTAGAGCTAAATCTGAAGCCCGGGGTCGGGCCACACCCCCTTTGCTGTGATTGGCTGGCCAATATTTAGTTCAACCCTGGTCGGGGGACACCGACAGGCATGCTGTGATTGGTTGGCTGCACTCTTCCTTCTGTGTGAAAACGAAACTTGCTTTCTGTTCTGGCTGCTGTCTTTTTCTATGTCCTCATTGTCTTTCACACTCTCTGAGCTGTGAAATAAAGGCTGCCTGAGCTTTCTATGCTCCTCTCACAGTGATAGCTCTATGTGAATTACTGAGTCTCTAGCTGCACTCTCCCCACCCATATAACACAGCCTTATACACTCTGCTCCCCCACCCCCATATAACACAGCCTTATACAGCCTGGTCCCCCTCTATCTCCTGCCTGATAACAGAGAGGGGAGCAGAGTGCATTTCTCATATTTGTTTCATCAGTTCAGGCTGTGTGTATAACTGTTTACACCAATGCAGGTGTTCTGGTTACAAGGAGTTTGTACAGGGAGGTGACAGCTCTGCAGGCATGAGCAGGGCCACCGTAAAGGCAGTACAGGGTGTACTGCTATACCGGGCCGGGTGAAACAAGGGGGCCCTCTGCAAGCAGGCCCTCTTGTTTCATAAACTACTCAGCCTGGACACAGGCCCCGCGGCACTGCACACTGTCCGTAGGGGCCCGTGCAGCTCAGCGTGTGAGGAGGGGGGGCCATGCTCCGATCACAGGAGTGAGTGCATTAATACAGCTGCAGCAGCAAAAGCATCTCTCACTTCCTTCCAGTTCTGGAGCCTGTGATCGGAGTCAGCCCCTCCTTTCTCTCTCTACCAGCAGGAGCCACTGAAGCCCCACCCACAGCAGAGAGAGAGAGGAGGGGCCAACTCTGATCGCGGGCTTCAGAACTGGAAATAAGAGAGAGATGCTGCATGCAGTAGTGTAAAGAGCACTCACTCCTGTGATGGGAGCGCAGCCCCCCTCCTCACACGCTGAGATACTGTGGGACCCCACTGAAGCCCCCCCTCTGCCCCAGCGACACCCCCCCCCCCACCCACTGAGGCTGGGAGTGCTGTGTCTGAGGTAGGGGTGCTGTATCTGACTGGGGGCGGTGTGATGGGGCGGGGTTGGCAGAGGGCGGAGTGGACGTGGGGGGGGGGGCAGTCTTTTGCTGTATGTATGAGGCATATTTGTCCCACTGAGGATCGCACATCTCAATCTGTATTTATTGGTTATCTGCGGATTACCCCCCATTAAGGATACATTTGCTAATATCTTTATCTTTAGTTATGTATGCTGTGATTTTTTTCTTGTTGGCTAAATTTCTTTGTTACCCGATGAACCCATAGAAATTTTTGGGGAAACGCGTGGGGGTTGAACAAACACCAGTTTGAATTAAAAGTACAAGGAACTTGTTTTTTTTTTTGGGTCTTGAACAAATCACAAGGTTTTTTGAATCAATGATAAACAGAACGTTGTTTTTTTTTTGTTTTTTTTTTTTTTTGTTTTTTAATGTGACTAAAAGAATGATTTTATGTGGATGAATTGTTTTTCCCGGATTCTATGACAATGGGGGGTCCTGCTGGTATCCCTTTTGGAAATGTTTTTTAAGGGGTTGACCTGGGTCGCCTTTAAAAGGTGGGGCCGCTCCCTTTTTTGGGGCGACTACTCCGCCGGGGGGGAAAATTTTTCACCCCTTGGGTCAGTACTACTATTTGGATTTTTTTAGTTTTAAAGGAACCCGCATTTTTTCCCCTCTCTAGGAAAACAAATTTTGGTGTTTTTGCGGGGGCCTCCATTTTTGGGGGGTTTTCTTTTAAGGATATCAAGTAAAGTTATTTTTTTTTTTGGGTTTTTTTTTCTTCATGTGTTTTCATGAAAATGTGGCCCTGAAATTTTGATGGTGGCCCGGGCATGAGAATGCCCATTGCGGGGGTCTGCAGGCTGTTCATCCCTCCCTTCCACTGCTCACAGAGAATGATGTTATGACTAGGGGGGGAGTAGGGAGGGTGATGTGATGATTCACCTCTTCAGTGCGGGGAAGACATCCCAACTGGGGGGAAGTCCCCCCCTGGTTTGAAGTGTAAGAGAGAGAAAGCTAAAAGACCCTGCGACAGCCTGTATGAAAAGGGACCCTTTTTTTAGAACACATTACATTTGGTGGTTTTCTGGTATTTGGGGGGAAGGGGAGGAATAGCTGTTGGGAACAATTTTTGGCCCCAGTGGCGTTGAATGTAAATAAACAATTTTTATTGGCCCTCTAACCCAGGAATTCTGTTATGGCTCCAGATTTTAATAAAACAAGCGGGCCCTTGAATTCCATACAATCGTGTAAGAAAGTAAAGCAGCCTTGCTGGGCATTGTATCTTGCAACACTGGACCTTTGGGGGCTGACCAAGGAATTTTTTGCATAAGAAAGTAGTTTTCCATTGGCTTCACCAATTAAACCCAAAAATATACCAATAGATATTCCCCCTTGAAGAATGACCAAATGTGGAAAGGGAAATTTGTTTGTGGCCCCATTGGGGAAGGGGTGATGTAAGGGTGACAATCTCTATACAGTACTATAGAATATGTCGGAGCTTTATAAGTAGCAGAAATTAATATAAAACTGTGAGTTATTTCAATAATCTTTTAAAGTTTATGGGGGGCAATTTTTAACATGGGTTTTTAATGACTTTAAGGAATAGGCTATAAAGCGGCAGATTAGGAGATGAGTCCTGTATAAAGGTATAAATAATATAAAATAATAATTAAAAAAAAAAATAGTATTAAATAATAAAAATAATATTAACCCCTTACCACACCTGGGTACGTCCCAGTGCCGGTAAGGGGCTCTTTAGCAGGATTTCGCCGCGATCCCGCTATATAGCCGCCAGGTGTCAGCTGCTTCCGCACTGTTTAACCCCCTTTGCGCGTTCCTCATTCGTTTGGGGCCCCGGACGAAATTGCGGTCCCGATTGGGGACATGCCCGGGAACCTTTTAAAAGGCTTCCATCCCGCCAGGTTTTCTGTTTTATACTTCCTGCCCTGGCCAGGAAAAGTAAAACCACCTCTTTTTTACCCCAATGATTGTATTACAGCGCATTAGGGGTGTTAAATGATTGTCCCCCTATGGGGGTAAATTAGGGGACTCAAAGTTAAAGTAAAAAAAAAAATGTTTTAAAAATTAAAAAAAACAATATTAAAATTAAATCAAACCCCCTTTTGGGTTTTTCAAATAAATAAATAAAAAAAAACTTTACACATATGTGGTATCGCGTGTCTGAAAAAAGTCAATTATTAAAATATAACTAATTTACCCTTTTGCTGAAACCGTAAAAGAAAAAAAATTCCAAACACCCCGAATTGCGGTTTTCCCGGTCTTTTTTCGGGCCCAAAAAATTTGGAAAAATTTAATCAAAAAAATTTTTTTCC